>CAJNRD030001124.1:25965102-25990853 GCA_905319865.3 Cotesia congregata
GTGTGTGTGTGTGTGTGTGTGTGTGTGTGTGTGTGTGTGTGTGTGTGTGTGTGTGTGTGTGTGTGTGTGTGTGTGTGTGTGTGTGTGTGTGTGTGTGTGTGTGTGTGTGTGTGTGTGTGTGTGTGTGTGTGTGTGTGTGTGTGTGTGTGTGTGTGTGTGTGTGTGTGTGTGTGTGTTTGGAACTGATCGGTAAAGCCGTTTGAAAGTTATTCTAAAAAAACCACATTTAAAAAAATTTTTTTCGTAGTTTTTTTTAGATTTCTCAAACCTATTGGTCCAAATCGATCCAAATCATCTTTAAAACCTAAGCTTGGTCGAGACCTTTCGAATGACGCCAACTACGATCAAACCGGTTAAGCCGTTCAAAAGTTATGAGAGGTTTACACACACACACACACACACACAAACTAGATTTTCGAAAAATCGAAATATCGTTGTATTTTGGTTTACTATAAGCTCGTCCATAGTGATTATAATTACCTTAGCCCACAATTTCCAATCATCAAACTGATATCCGATTTCTATGTTGATTTTTCGTTGAATAAAAAGCAGGCGGTTCTAGAGTGCTAAGCACAAGGCGGAGCATAAAAGATGCCAAGTCATGCAAATGAAGAAATCCTACAGATATTTACCGAATGGTCGTGGTTCCTTTGAATTTTATAAAAAAACAAAATGAAAACACAAATAATCAACATGATCATTAAAAAATAATCAAATTAGAAAGTCGAAGAAGAGAGACGTAGATCCTATTAAAATTTTTGATTGGTCAAACATTTACTTCTACGTACTTTAGATTAAGTGTAGAAAAAAATTAGGTTCATTTTATTTTATAAGCGATTTAAAGACTAGTCAGCCAATTATTTGAAAAATCAATCAGATCCTGATCTACACCGAAAAAAATTTCTGGGAAAATTTACGATACAACTATTGTAAAGCTGGACTGTACTTTTATTACTATTAATTTTCAAATATTTTAGAAGAAAATTTACTATTTATTCATGAAATTTTACAATTTACGATTAGAAAAAATACGATATTACTATTGTAAAAAGTAAGAATTACAATTTCCAGCATTGAATTGGAATGTTTCTCAATTAGTGCGAGCGATGGCCGTGCACAGCGCTAGACTCCGAGTTTATGTAAATATTAAAGGACACGGGAACCAGTTTACCTCAGATAGTGTAGAGGGAGAGTCTCTGGCTGTCAACAAAGAGTTCTGGGTTCGAATCCCGGATAGGACGGAAATTCCGATTTCTTTTTTCGGTTACTGTATAGGTATCAATTAGACCAACCTCCTATCTCTCTCCCTCCCTAAAATTTATTTAAAAAAAACCGACTGTGAATTTTTACAATAGTTGAATTGTAAAGTTCACAAACACATATTGTATAATTTGCTCTATAGTATTCGACTTTTTAAGTCTCTTGCTAGTGTTGTTTGTTGGATAAAATTTATATACCGAAGACTATAGTCCATTTTAATTTTTTGTTAATTATAGTTACACGGCACCGAATTATGCAGCCATCTATAATACGAAATCACTTGATGCAATTATATAGATAATAAAGAAAACTTGATCACGATACCTCAATTTTATTGAGAATTGTTGTGACTACCTACAAAAATTTACATACAGACATCCGCACGTCCACGTTAAAATTTTTTTAAGAAGCCAATACAAAACAATTTTTTAGAAAATATAATGTATAGATTATTTAGAGTGTGTTCTTGATGTATGCCAACTCATATTATGGTATCAGTGCAATATGGTTGTGATAGAGGAATTTAAAGACCACAAAATTACTTGACCTTGACGAGAACTTTAAGCTTAAAAATTCAAATTAAATAATATATTTTCGAGCTTTGCCTTCAAAATAGAGGCAGGAAATTTAAGGGATGGCTGTCAGGGTCAACGGATTTCCATATTTTTTTTAATAAATTAATAATTATTCAAGAAAGAGCTGTATTAAGAAATGGCTATCCAAAGCCTGCACGTTTTACTAAAATAAACCTTAAAATCGACAATTTTGCCTTCAGAACGTCGATATATAGAAATGATGATTGATGTCCTTGATCATACCGTGAACATACCTTATGCTCATTTTTCTCTCTAATCGACGAAAATGAACAACTACAGTATATCACGTTCACAGTGCTCAAAGCGTGCTTATATCAATAGTGCCAAATTCAGTTTCAATTCTTTTTATCCTTTTTATTTTCAAAGGAAATTATGGTTATTTTTGTCATTATCTCGATTACATATTTAATATTTTCATTTTAATATATTCATTATTTTACTTATTGTTGAATAATAATTATAAGTTAAATATTAAAAATTAATGTGTCAATCAATGTAGAACTGCACATCTTTTGCTTGTCAACAATAACTATCAATATTTTTAACTTCCCGCTAAAAATCTCAGATTTTCAAAAATCGGGAAGTTATTGTTTTCACCCCGTTTTGCAAAAATCGAGTTTTCATCAGATCTCGACGTTTGAAAGTCACAGGAAGCTTCCCTGACCACCCCCGCGATGTTGTCACTATGTCTGTGTGTGTGTGTGTGTGTTTGTGTGTGACTATGTGACTCGCTTATAACTTTTGAACGACTGAACCGATCGGAACGAACTAAACGGCGTTCTAAAGAGTTGCCTCGAACTTAGATTTCCTGAGAATTTGAACCGATTCGGACCGATAGATTTTAAGAAATCTTGAAAAATCTCAAAAAAAATAAGAAAAAAATCATTTTTGAAAGTGGTTTTTTTGGAATATCTTTTAAACGGCTCTATCGATCAACTTCAAAAACTAATCCGCCCTTAAGCTTAAAAAACCACGCCGATCGCCGCTAATCCGGTCAAAATCGGTTGATTCGTTCGAGAGATATCGTGAACGAAAGAAAACCAAAAAAAGTGTTTTTTCGGGATTACTCCGAAATTTTTGGTTTGATCAATGAAAACCTGAAAATAACTTATGAGGATGATAAAACTGCGTCGAATGCCGCCAACCGCGTGAAAATTGGTTGATCCATTCAAAAGTTATTGCGGTTTGAAAATTCCAAAAATAGTGTTTTATGATTATTTCTATCAGACTTTTGAGCTGGGAGAGCTCAAATGCATAGAAATATTATTTCTTTGAACTCAGTGAGCTCAAAATATCACATAAATTATATTTTGGGCTCAAAAATCTTTAAAATGTCATAAGTACAATTTTAAGTGTCCAGGAATGGAATTAGCGGGAAGTTGCAAGGATGGCCTTTAGGGTGAACCGTTTTTCTAATTTTTTTACTAATTTTTTGTGGTAATATAAGTGCTAATGACGATATATTTTAGTTTTTTCAACTTATTTAATTTACGGCTAGATTTCTTTTAATTTTTCATCAAACAAAAGTTCAAACACCATATTAAAGCTTGTTCCTTACTGTTGACAAAAAATTGAAAAAAAATTTTTCTGTTAGAAAATTAATACAAATAGCTTTATTAAAAATTAACATAGCAGCGTTTTATTTATTAACCCTTTAATGTTCTGGAAGCTCAAAGAATCGCGGTATGAGCTGTTAGGGGAGAGAGCCAATCATAGTCCATTATGCGGTTGTGTGAAAGACGGTTTAGTTGTAGTAATGTGTCCATGCATCCCTTTCTACTACTTTTCTAGCCCCCTTTCTAGGAAAAAGACTATAGCTCTCTCACTTAAAAAAAAAGACATATGACTCGAGTTAAGAGTGGGGATTCAAGGCCGAACATTAAAGGGTCAATTTATTCATTCTGATGACACAAATTTGTAGAGGTCCAAAATCACCTGTACACAGGGCCAGTACAAAATAAACTTCCTAATAAAAATTTGAACATTAGTATCAATTGCGTATCAATAATAAACAGTGCAAAACAGAAGAAATAAAGTGACCAAGATCATTAACCCTTTAGAGTCAGAGGATCTTGAAACGTCTTCGCGTGAGAGTAGTGGGGAGAGCGCAAATCCATAGTAAGACCCAAGAGTGGGGTTTCAAGGTCAGACTCTAAAGGGTTAATATCATAATGTAACATCTTGAACATTTAAAACATTGTTTGAAGTGGAATAGTATATTGTGCAACTAGTGCGACAACATCGCACGGGTTGCACATACTATTTTTTATTACAAATGCGGTGTGATATACGTGGGCACAAATAACGGGGTCCAGGGGCAAAGCCCCGGTGAGGTCCAGGGGCGAAGCCTAGGCGGGGGGTTGGGGGGGGGGGCGGAGCCCCCCAGTCCCTAAAAACAAATAAAAAATCAAAAAAAAAGAAATAAATATATTTTGAATATTAAATACAAATGAATTAATATTAATTAACATAGTTTAAATTTATTTGAAAAGATCAACACAAAATTAAACTGTTCAATATTAGTTTTTTCTACTTTCGTTAAAATAAATTGTCAAATTTGAACAATTTGAAAACGTGATGTTTAAATTTTTTAAGTTTTTTGATGAGATCGCATCAAAAATTTCAAAATTAACATTTTCTTTGTGTGTTATTCCAATATCCATCGGTGTTTCCACTGCTGCTTCATTAACCGGATCAATCGGTGGTTGTTGCTCTCTTGAAGTAGACGGCTTGGCTGATATGGTGCTAACAATTTGTTGACCGATTCGTTTTTTGTTGCCCACACAATCTTATAAAGATAGCCTTCAGCTACTGAGCTGGATTTCCATCCTCCGTGTCTCTTGATAGTAAGAAGATCAGCACCAGAATCAGCCAATAAAGTTGCTGAAGTTCTTCTGAATGAATGTCCAGTGTAAGACTCATATCAGGATTGGCCAGTTTTAAAAATGTTGCTACTATTTTCGGCATACTACCAAAGGTGTTGATACCGATGTTTTGTGACCTACATTTGCCGTTTCGATAACTTACAAAAAATCTTTTTGTAGCTAAGTTGGTAGGGCGCGATTTGGCATATTTTTTATAAATGTGGTAAAAATCATCAGTCACAACAAATGATCTAGATAAATCACCTTTATCTTCTATATCGTCCACAGTCAACTCAGTTAATTCTTTTCGTCTACATGCACCTTGCACTCCAAAAATTAAAGCTACCTGAAATAATGAAAATTCAAATAAGTTTATTTATTGATTCCTAGATCACACTAAAGTATTTTATTAATTATAATAACCTTTATAGGCAAGTACTGATTGTCCGGAGCTTCACGCAGGAATTGATTGATTTGCTCTGCACTCAGTGTTAAAGCTTTTATGCTTTAAAAACCTTTGTTTTTTTGCTTTAAAAAAGCAATCAATCTTGAATAATTGTAAATATTAATGTTGTGTTTAATATCAACCATACTTTTTAACATTGAGTACGTTGCCCACAAACTTGATGGCTTTAAATTTTCAGCGAGTTCACCAAAATAACTCAAAAAAACTGTTTCCGACAGACTTTTAATTTTTTTTGACGTTCGCCACTGCATGAATTTTTTGTATGCTGCTTCATACTTCGGTCTTGATTTTTCAGGAGTTAAATTATTAATAACCTCATTAGCTTTTTCACAAATTTCAGGTGGTATAAATTACTCATCGGCACTTTCAGGGGTTTCTGGGATAAAGTCGGGATTATTGTCCATTTTCAATCTTTTTTTTCAATTTTAATTTTTTATTTTAATATCGTTATTAGAATATAAACTTTCGGTGTCAACCTCACTTCTTTAATATTGACAGTTAGATTGTGTTTTTTTTTTGTTGTTTATTTTAATTTTAGCAGATTTAGCAGTCAGTTTGCGTGCGACAAGGATAGTTTGCATATGCCAAGTTTAATTTGCGAAAAAACTCACGCATAATTTTAAAATGGGCAAACAGCTCTTTTTCAACCGCAACAGCGAGCGCTAAGATACTACTTATCCCGCATGAGTAATAAAAAAGACTTTTGGCTATGACTATGTTTAGTATAACGAACGAAGTGTGTGCATCAACACACGAGTGCTTATATTATTATCCACTCAGTTTACACATAAATAAATATACATAACTAGCGTAATTAACATGATATTTCACACAATACCGTTATCTGGAAACGAATAATCATGTCATAATGTGAGAATGAGTAAATGCAAATAATCGTAACGAATAAGTCTTATTTCCACATCATAATCTGACCATTTGTTATTTGATCACACTATTGTGCGGAAAATTCACACAAGTTTGCTAGTTGTATGGAATTTTAAAAGTATGAGCAATGACAACTTTTGTTTATAAGCTTAGTATTATTGACTATCTTTTGGTAAGAGTTTATGATGCAAATAAATGGTAGTATAATTTTTTAATACATTTGCTCATGTGAGTTATTTATAGTATTTGATATGCATGTCTAAAAAAAGGATATTTAAATACGAATAACAATAAAATCTAATATAAAGAAATAGAAAGTTTTATGGCTGATTTGATTGAAGAGACGTCTGACTTCTTGCTGCACGCAAAAAACACATTAACTTCAAATGCTTAACTAATAGTCAAATTTGCTGTAATCAATAATATCAGTTTTACTTAAAGAATTTTGATGTTTTCTTTTCAGAAAATACAGTGAATAAGGAATAATATACAATATTTTTAATAAAGAACAGAATTTTATTAATAGATAATAGCACACCTAGATAATTCTAGGCAAATATTCGATGATGTTTTTTTAAGACTATAAATTTATACATCACTTATTAGTAGATTTCATAGAAATCTAACTATTGCAATGGTCCTCATGACGAAACTTTTGAAAAATTTTGCTATATTCCGACTTAACTCGACGAGTTGAGTCAGAAAATACATATGGTTCAAAAGTTTATATATATATGTATATAACGCGGCTTGTCACCACGATAGCGTCGCCAATTTACTATGGATCTTTATCAAACTCAACATACTTATTCCACAGATAGATACCGAGATCAACTTCAAAGATGAGCTTAATCGGTCAAGTAATTTAGAAATGCCATGATTTCAAAATTTTCAAAATCATGAAAAATCATAAAAATTTCCATTTCTTCATTTTCGTACTTAAATAACTTTTGAATGGGATAATTTATCGAATTTCCGTAAATTGCATATGAAAGCTCTTTAAATAAGCTTCAATTTGAGTACCATATCATATGTGTAGTCCCAAAATTATGTCCTATTTCGCTATGCCAATTATGAAATTTGCTATTGCAGTCGTTTTTTTTGTTTTTTTCTTTACTGTACACCAGCAGTAAGTAAACAAATAACGGAGTTAGGGTGAAATAAGCTTTTAATCGCCGGTTTACTAAAAATCCATTATTTTTTTCTAGTTATGATGAAATCTACTTCCATTTCGACTGCCGAATGGTCTTTTTTATTTATATCGGATAACTTTAAGTTTTAAAATATTTTACTGGTATAAGATATTATTTAATAACTATTCTTAATTCTTAGTTTAATTTTTGTAAACGGCGAGATCTAACAAATGTAGCCATCGATTGATTATTAATAACTAACTATGTTATAGTTTTTTAGATGTAATTTTAAACCTAAGTATTCTAATGTATATTTTTGAGGATAAATAAAATCTATATTTAAAAAAAAAAAAAAACAATTCTAGACGGAAACTTTTTAAATGACATATTTCAGTAATGTATATTCAATTTTCAGCCAATTGTGGTGTTTACATTTAACTCAATTAATGAGCTCGACAATACTTTTCTATAGAATAGAAATAAATTTTAGAATATATTCGAAAATCTCTGTTTGGTTATTATTATTTTTGCACGCCTCATAGCGCGAAGCGCGTGAGGTTGTGCTTTATACTCGACTCGTCAAGATCAAGCAATTTTGTGATCTTTAAATGTCTCTATCACAACCATATTACACTTATACAATGATATAAGTAGATGTACACCGAAAAAACACTGAAATTAAACCATCTTTTACTTTCTAAAATCATTTCATGTTGCTATTTTGAAAAAAAAAAAAACGTTTTGAAAAAAATTTTACGTGGACGTCCGGATGTCACCCCATTTTGGATGTACCAACGATTACTCCCGAACAAATTGATATTTCAAGATCAGACCTTTTTTATTAGTTTAAGAATTCGATGAACTGGGTCCGTATTTCTTATCAGTGGCCTAATTTACGTATTTTTTTTTAAATTGAATTTTCATTAAAATTCACTACGATACAACCGTACAAAGCCAAACGAACCTTTTTTATTTGTCACGTGAAAACTATGGCGCCACTTGATCAAGCTAGATTTTTTTAGACTGCGTGCGCATATGACAAGAAAAAAGGGCGCTGATAATTAAAAAAAAAAATAAAAAATACTCTGTAAGAAATTACTTAATTATAATTTTTTTTTTTTTTTTTAATCAATTACACAATTAATTTTTTTCTTGCAAAATGAATGAGCGTTATGAGGCGTGTACTTTTAGATTTTCCAAACTTTTTTATCTATATATGGTTTCCACTAAATTCATATATTTAGTTTTTGATACAATTCTTAATTTTTTTTTCAATAAATTGAATACCTTAACGTTTTTTTGAGATATGATATCAAATAAAAGTAACATAAATTTATAACTTTCATGTGCATTATATTATTACATGAATTAAATTAGTATTTATGTATGCATGTATTTTTAGAATTCTTCAGCTAAATTGCTATTAAATACACATCAATAATTAGTGTTACGATATGTTTAAGCAGAAATTCAATTGATCTTGTCAGACGGTGTCAGTCAATTCATCTTAGTTCTTCTATTGGTGGCATCTTTACCAGTCGCTCTATCGGACGTTCTTGTAGTTACTTTAGTTCCGTTTCGTCTCGCCAAGCAGAAAAACAAAAACTTAGCTGTCCGGTTGACTGCCAAACTAGCCATTAATTACAAGCGCTCACAGACTTAGTTATTTGTCGTCGCCTGTTTTCAGGACTCATTCTAAATTATTTTGCGCGCTAAGATCTAATCTATGAAAATCTTTGGATACTATACAATCTTACTGTATGTATTAGTAAGTATCGTCCAATTTTTTTTCGTATTTTAAATCAATAAATACATTAGCAAAATTAACACAAAAAAAAATGATTTCTACTTATTATACTTTTTTTTTGTAATTCAAATATTACTTTATACAAATTACCGAAAATAAACTTCAAGAAACCCGGCAGCATTTCGTGCTGAATTATCGTTAGTTTTTTGTTTACCTACTTTCATCGAAACTTTATTTCAATATTATTAATGCGGTAATTTTCATTCAGTAGTCTAGTCTTACAAACAAATAAAATATTTAAAATATGTAATCTCAAATTTGCTGATTTTCTTGCATCTAAATTGAAAAATTTAGGAATATTTTTGAGTAGCTTCGAGAAATTTTTATTAGATTGTAACTTACGCTCCTATATTCACGTTAGACACATGCAGTACAAAAAGGATATATCAAGTCAGTGAAATGTATAACATCGAACGAGAAATTAAAGTAAATTCGGCTATATGGTACAATCAAAAAGCAGTTTGTATATAAAACAAGAATTCGTCAACAGCTAAATATATGATGATTTTTAATTTATAAAATGTGGATATATCACAAGGTTTTTTATGGACACGTGTCATGACGATAAATCGTAAATGCCTGACATATTTTGTTTGTTTTGGAACCGACCACGACTTTTCGGTATTGTCGCTGTAACTGTGATAGACTAACATATGGATAACAGATTCACATGTATGCATGAACGTTTATGTATAACTTGTTAAAACTGTATTTTTCTATCTCTCATCCTTCTTTCCGTGGCATGAATTGTCATGACCCCAGTTAAACATAGTCATTTTAGTTGTATCTTAAGTTTGTTCTTCATGTTGCTGTACGATCTATGAGGCGGAGGAAACTTTAGAAGCATCGCCGGGATTATATGGGGCGCGACCAACGTTCCCGGCTGTCGTTCTTCCGTTCGGCAACTGGTGAGAGCTGCAAAATGCTACGCACGGTTTGCATCCACACCTCACGCTCTTTATTTGTTGCTTCCGTTCAGCAATAACTATTTCCATCTTTGTCTTGGCAACTTTTCGAAATTAGTTCAAAAGTACCGAATTTGTAAATAATCTCATACCAAACTAGGAAAAAGCATCTCGGTTACTCGATGGCTTCAGATAAAAGTAAATTTCGAAAATATATTCGATGGAAATACCGTCTATTACTGATCCAAAGCATTATTTAATGATATTTAAAAAATAAGCGAATATTCAACTTTCAACATGATGAATATCAAATTAGTTATATAACTTCTATATATTTTTAGTCAAAATCTGTTTAAGACTACATATACATAAATTAATCATGAAATAGGTCAACATATCTGTCAACTTAGTTAGCCTTGACAACATGAACACTGACAAAAAAACATCAATTTCTTTTCACTCCTTTATAAGATGTATCTTTTAAGTAAATAAACTGATAAAACCAAGAAAAAGCTTTACATTTTCAATCAAGTCCTATCTCAAACTAATTGAAGTTTTTTTTTTTTCAAATTATCCATGAACAGATCAAAGTTTCTTTGCTGCGATTACCAAAAAAAAAAAAAAAAAAAAATTACAAATTAAGAATCAACACTATTCTTATTCGTACCGATAAACAAATTCTTAGTTGTTCTTGTGGTCATTGATAAAGTTCCAGTATAAGGGTTAAAATGGATTTTTTTCATTCGTAGAGTAAGGTAAAAGCCCCAATAGATGCTCATGTACCAGTATATAATCACTCCATGTATTTGTATATCTATATTTGTGAATATAGATATACAAATACATGGAGTGATCATGTACTGGTACATGAGCATCTATTGGGGCTTTTACCTTATACGAAATATATGCACTCTATTTTAAGATTTTATTAAATTTAAAACAGTAAAATTCATTGAAATTTTAATTTATAAAAATTTGATTTAAGCGAAACTTACGATCTTAGTTTTTTTTAGAAATTGACCATTTTTCGAATGTGAAATTGGAGAAAAAATTGATACATTCATTAATGTTTATCACATAAAAAGTATCTGATATTTGTTTGTTCTATACAACCCTATAAAAAACGGCAAGATTATAATAATATCCAATAAGATGATTTCAAGTATTCAAAAATTTTTATTTATAAAGACAAATAACATTGAATGATTTCATAAGATTTTATATCAAATTTGCCAGCCATATTCAATTTCGTGAAATTTCAATGTTTAATAACAATTAGCAAAGGTGAAATTATTTTCTGAAACAAATTTTTTGACATATGTTAAAAATATAAAACTTGTAAATTAATTTCAATCTTTTCATAGACCTTTATTGATTCAGTCTAGAGAAAAAAAGTTTTTGAAAATACATTGTGTTAAAGAATTCATCTCTTACACGATGAAAAGGTTTTTACTTCGTCCGAATTCAAAATAATTCTAAATACTTTGTTGGATCAAGGAAATTTCACTGGGATCGAGAATTTTCCTTGTTTGTACAGAGGCAAACACATAGAAAAATTCATTAATATTCAAGGTATACCAATCGAAGTTTTAGTAATTTCTTTTTTAACTTCCCGCTAAGAAAATCAAAGATTTTCAAAAATTGGGAAGTTTTTGGTTTTACCCCGTTTTTTCGAAAATCGAGTTTGTGTGTGTGTGTGTGTGTGTGTGTGTGTGTGTGTGTTTTCTTATAACTTCTGAACGACTAAGCCGATCGAAACCTACCAAACGGCGTTCGAAAGAGTTCCCTCAAACTTAGATTTCCTGTGAATTTGAACAGATTCAGACCGATAGATTTTGAGAAATCTCAAAAAAACTGAAAAAAAAAATTAGGACGACGGTTGACCCTAAAGGCCATCCCTGCAACTTCCCGCTCATTTTGTACTGAAGCGCTCAAAATTACTTTGGACCGATTCGGACCAGTAGATTTTGAGAAATCTTAAAAAATCTACAAAAAAAAATTTTTTTCAATGTGGTTTTTTTGGAATAACTTTTAAACGGCTCTATCGATCGACTCCAAAAACTAATCAGCTTTTAACCTTGAAAAACCACGCCGATCGCCGCTAATACGGTCAAAACCGGTTGGTTCATTCGAGAGACATCGTGAACGAAAGAAAACCAAAAAAAGTGTTTTTTCGGAATTACTCCGACATTCTTCGTTCGATCAATTTAAACTTGAAGATTCTTTATGAGGCTTAAAAAACTGCGTCGAATGCCGTCAACCGCGTGGAAATCGGTTAATTCATTAAAAAATTATTACGGTTTGAAAATTCAAAAAACAGTATTCTATGAAACTTCTATCAGACTTTTGAGCTCGAATAGCTCAAAATAACACAAATTATATTTTTGAGTTGGAAGAGCTCAAAAACGTTATAAGTGCAATTTCAAGCGTTTAGGTATGAAATTAGCGAGAAGTTGCAGAGATGGCCTTCAGGGTCAACCGTTTTCCTAATTTTTTCATAAAATTTCGAAAATTATAACTCAAACCTAGACAATAATTCATTTATAAATGAATTTTTATCAAAAACAACTTTTTTAACCTTGAATTATCACTGACAAAAGCGTTAAATAAATAAATTAATGAATCTATTAAATAAGCAAATAAAATTCAGCAACAAAAGAACCTGGTGAAGCGAACACGACGTCAAAATCTTGAGCTCCATTCAAGAATCCAGATCTTGGTTTTACGGTGGGGACACGCAAGGGTAATGACGTGTGCATTATTTTGATAAATGACCATAGTACGCATCAAACTAGACTGTGCGCTCACGACAACCTTGGAGTGGTGATGTGTATACTTACATTTCGCTTCAGCTTTTCTATATTATGTATCCGAAAAACACGTGGTATGAAGGGAAGAAATAGAATAGGAGAATCAGGTTTTATTTTTAAATAACTTAAACCATAAAAAATTGCGCTAAACATAAAGTCAAAGGTTCAATGATAAGCTTTACGCTATATGATTAATTAAATCGATCGAAAAATGGATACTGTTAGTGTGGAGAAATTCTATTTTATTTTTGTTTCTAAGAATAGATTATGCGGGAAAGTGAAACAACTGGATCTTAAAAATATCCAGCCGTTTTCTTTAATAGAGATATATTTTTATAAAAATAATCTTAACGATCTCTTTATAATCGCTTCATAAAACTAAAAATTATGATGAAAACTAGAAATTTACGAAGGATCTTTAATTTACATACTATTTTCAACTATGCTATTTAATAATCGATTAGTAAAACATCGTTGAAAATTGTTAACACTATATTTTTTTCTCTCTCCTGTTACTCGAATGACCTCGGGATGTATAATTCATATCATTTAACCTTTCTGAGAGAGTCAGTTCTTTAGCACACTTGCTTTCATCCTACTAAATTATAGTCGCGCAAATGTATAATTGTCAAGTAACTGTAAATGACATTTTCGTGAAGCTAGGCCATCTATGAGACGAGATCAAAGCTGTTCAAAGAAAGATAGAAAGTCGGTATCATTGTGTATCATGCTTATCGGCTTAGCGTAGATGGTAACACACGACAAAGTCTATCCAAAATTGTACAATCAATATTATGTAACGCAAACAGAAGGTGATCGAGTTATCCCACTATCGCAAAAAGACCGACGTAATTGTCTAGGTAATACGGAATTTTGTGAAACTTGGCAAAAGCAGTTGTGCCAATTTATGATACAGGTATTTTTTACAACTTTCTAAGGATTCATTTTGTTAAGAGATTAAATAATTATTTATTTTTTTATTTAAACACAATTGTTTTATAAGTGTCACAATTTATTAATCGAAATTTCTCATGATTTTTACACCATGAAAAATGTATTTTACTAAATATTGAAATTATTTTTTTAATTCTTAGAAAAAACAGATTCGCAACAATTGAAAATTTTTTAACATTAATCTTTATACAGATTTGAAGAAAATTTAAAGAATTGTAGTAATCATCCCACATGATTTTTTTTGTGTGCTCATTTAATCGTTTAGAAAAATTCAGTCGAAATACAAAATAGTAATAATGAAAAATTTTCAAGCAAACAAGATCATTTCTTTCATGGTCCTTGCTTAAAAAGATATATTATTACATAAATTCATGTAACACATACACGGAGAGAAAAATATGGAAATCATTCCTATAATTTTAATGAAATATTTTCCTATACCATTTTAGGAGCGATTACTTAAATTATGGGAATTATACCCATAATTTTTGGGAAACGTTACTATAATTATGGGAATGGTTCCTATAATTATAGGAACTATACCTATAATTAAAACTGTAATATCGGCATCATTCCCATAATATTATAGGAACCATTCCTATAATATTATGGGAACCATTCCCATAATATTATAGGAATGATGCCAATAATATTGGGGTAATTTTTTTTCACACAACTGTAGTATTTAATTAATTACTTTTCACTAGATTTATTTTTTTTTGATTAAGTGATTCTTTTTTTGTAATAAAAAAAACGTGCGGTAAATCCAACAATATCCTTTTTATTAGAGAAACTTTGAAATTGCTACAATATTTTTCAATATTATTGAACACAATAATAACTGAGCTAGAATAAATAATTCAAGATTAAGTACACACGTGAATAAAAATTATGAAAAAGAAATTTTTTTACTCTAGTGAAAGATCAATTTTTATTTACAAAAAAAAATTTTATTAGCAAAAAAATACATAATAATTACATTATATTTTTGAAGTGATTGCTTCATTATTAAGAAAATAAACTTTTTTCTATTATTATGTGCGTCATTCTCATAATATTATAGGAACCATTCCTATAATATTATAGGAACCATTCCCATGATATTATAGGAACCATTCCTATAATATATTGAAGCTATTCCATTATGGTATAGGATCGTTTCCAATAAATTATGGGTATGGTTCCCATAATGAGTATAGGATTAATGCCTATAATGATAATTTTATTATAGGATCCATTCCCATAATTGTTGGAAAGATTCCTATAAATTTCTCTCCGTGTAGGAGGTTAGTTACACGGATAAAAAAAATTAACTTCGCTAAAAAGGAAAAATTTTAAACTAAGAATTTGATTACATTGAATCAAGTGGAAAAATTTTTAGGGTAAGATATTTTTCTTGGCTCAAGTAAATTTCACTTTATACTAAAAAATTTTTCTTCTTGAGTTAAATAATCAAATTCTTTAAAGGGTTGTTCTTAATTTTAGATTTTTTTTCTCTTGAATCAAGTTAATTGTTTTATTAGCGTAATATTTATTCACTTAGCTTTAGTTCACGGTATAAAATCCCTTTTTCTACAATTTGTAACTAAAAATTCAATTGCATGATGAAAAATAATAGTTTGAAAAACTAAAATACATGCGTTAATAATAAACTAACATAAAAAGTATAAGATAATTTTAAATGTTGTTAATGAGTTTAAAATAAGAATAGGTTGATAAACAAAAAAATTATTTAGTTATAAGAAACGTGTGGGCTACTTGACATCAATTGTTGATTTAAAAATTTAAAAATACTCGACGCGCTTTGTTTACAATAAAATAATGTTTTTTGTTAGTCACTCTTATTCTTGTTTTCAACTTATTTTAAATCATGGACAATTTATTTTCAAATTACGTCTATCCTCATATTATTTTTATACTTCCATTAGTAGTTTTGTTGGAACTTGGAAAAAGTCGTACAATTAAGGATATTATTTTTTTTTCTTCAATTGATAGTTCATAAATTTACCTTCACGTATAGAGTAAGGCCGAATGGTGCTGTTTGTATGAATTAAATTGTCTCACACTATTAATAATTAATTAATTTTCATCAATTCTCTGTCTCTCCGAGTTTTCTGAATTATATATATTTAAAAATCTATTTATACCTATAATCGTATCCTAGCTATCTAGTATAAATAATCATAAGATATACGAACACTTCGAAGCCACTGGGTGTTCATGTGTTTTAATTTAAAACGCCCAAGTGTTTTATTGCCATGTAGATACATGATAGTCACTTTTAAAACCCTAGCAAAGCGCTTAGAAAGTGACTACCATGTATTTAACTGGCAATAAAACACTAAGGCATTTTACATTAAAACACAGTAATATGTCAGGAGAGAGTATATCTTAAATTTGATGACTATTCAATTGACAAATTGCAACTTACATAAAATAATTAATTATGAAGACGGGGGTCAATGATTTCAGGTCTATTTTTAAGAATATTCAATTTATATTTCAATGAAATTGAGAAGCAACATTGATGAAAATTTTTCTGTAACATAAATACCTCTAGACTGAAAAAAAATTTAACTTAAATCAAGATGAAAATCCTTGAATCAACTAAAATGTACTTAAGCCAAGAAAAATTTCTTAGTTTAAGAATTTTTCTATTTAAATCAATAGGATAAAGTTCTTCAAAATTATTTACTTGATTCAAGCAATTTTTTTTCTGTGTAATAATCTTAAAAAAAATTGCTTTTCTAGTAAAAATACAATGAAAATGATTATATTAGAGTAACTGTCTCAAATTTTCAAGAAACTCTGATATGCATTTTACCTAAGGAATAATTATTGTAAAGCGCTCTCTAATTGAAATAGATTATTGAGTGCTGTCTCACCATACATTACAAAAATTACACATATTTACAAACACACAGATCCATAGATTTGTTTCTTCCATCATTATTTTTATAGGTTTACATAAAAATATATCGTTTGTTACTTCTATAATAAAATTCGTGGAGCTTTTTTTAATGGAAAATCTCCGAAAAATAATCGTTTTAATCAATTTTTTAGAGAGATTTAATTTATTTTGTCACTATAGATTAGTTTTTTCATGAATACAACACAGCGACTAAATAAAGTTGATCCAGTAGATCGTTTTATTCATCGATTATTTTTGTTCGTTTTTGTGGTGTCCTCATTTTAATCGAAATTTGGGCTTTGTAATATCTAATGCATAATTCACGAGAATCGAAATATTGCAGAGTGCAAACGTGATTGCTGTTGAATGGATTCATGGCACATAGGAATCACGAAGAGGCACCAGGGCGCAAACCACCTGGGTATGTTACTGGTGCTGACTGGCTGACAAGAACGATATCCATTCTGCTTTTGGCTATATACGGGGTAAGTATACGAATCCGAGAGAAATGTAGAATTCAAATGAGTTACAAGCGTATTACACTCTTGGGAAGTAGGTGCTAAGTGCTTGGATATGCTGATCAAGCATATAGCGACATTCCAAGTTTGACAATGTAAATATAAGTAGACTAAATCACAATAAAGTTGAATGATAAATATTATTTTTGAAAAATATTATAAATATATAAATGCAACTTTGAAATTTCTATTAAGGTTTTATAAATGCATAATTGAGTTTCAAATAAGGTCTCAAGTAAAAAAAAAATTTATCAGGATTTCTTGTTGGTTTCATACTATATCAAAATAAATACATTACTTTCCAAGCATACCGAATAAAAAATTGATTCCAATTTAAAAAGAATTTTTTCGGTTCAATAGAATGTGTAGAACAAAAATTTCTTGATCGAGTATAGGATTTTCTTGATACTGAACATATTTTGATTTGAAAACTAAAAATAGTCTTAAAGAAAGTAAAAATAAATTACACAAAACATTATTTGTTCTCACATTGAATTCGTCTACACTCGGCTTCGCCTCGGCCGACAATTACATGTGATCTGAGACATTCTTTATTTTACTTCCCCAGGTGAGTAATATACTATTATTTACGCAAAAGAAAATAATAATAGTTTCTTTATTTAGCTTTAAGCTACAAAAATATATACAATATAAAAATTATAAAAGATCTTTGATCTTTTATCACAGATCAACACTTGATTTCTGTCTACATTTTTTTTTAATTTTTCCTTCTCTTATTTCTTCTCTTAACAATTTTTTAAAAATTACTAAATTTCTTGCATTTTTTGTGTCTATATTTAACTTGTTAAATAATGAAAAACCATACATATTTATTGTTTTTTGAGCACTCACAGTTCTTGTTCTTTGTACCAATAATCTATTTTTGTATTTTGTACTATAATTATGTTCATTCTCAACAACAATTCTATTTAAATATTCTGGTAACAAGTTATTTTTCATCTTATATACAAACACACACACACACATTAAATTTAATTCTTTCTTCAACAGACAGAAAACATAGTGCATCTAGCATACATCTAATTGGCGTATATCTATTTACTCTTAGTATTATTCTCATCGCTTTATTCTGACATTTTTGTAATTTTTTCACACATTCCTCATTAATATTTATCAAAAGAGTTGAACAATAGTCGAAATACGGAGCGATCATCGATTTATAAATTAATACTTTTGTGTAATCACTTACATAACTACTCAGTCTGTACATCAAATTAATTCTAGTATTAATTTTTTTAATAATATAATATGTATGACTATCAAAACATAAGAATTCATCTAGCATTACGCCTAAGTGTTTAGTTTGACTACATTGCACAATCTTTTCCCCTGCTAAAAACAATTCTAAACTTTTAACATTCCTTTTTCTTCTATCTCTAACTAGCATAAAAACAGTCTTCTTAACATTTGGTTTAAGTGAATTAACATTAAGCCACACTCCAAGATCATCTAGTGTCTTATTTAATACATTTTCTATTTCTGTTTCATCCTTTGCGCTGTAATATAACATCTTATCATCTGCAAATAATTTGTATTGACAGCCATATTTTTTTGCAATATCTACAACATCGTTTATATATAAAATAAAGAGCAAGGGCCGCAAAATAGACCCTTGCGGCACACCGTGATTAACAGAAATCTTATCAGAGGTAGCCTCACCAAATTTTACCGGTTGAGTTCTATCATTTAAGTAACATTTGAACCACTCCAGTGCACTACCACTCACACCATACATTTTTAGCTTTTTTAACAATCTATTTCTATCAATCGTCTCAAATGCTCTTTTAAAATCTATAAAAACTACTCCTATCATATTGCCTTGATCTATCTCATTTCTCCATTCACACATTGTTTTTTGTAATGCTGTTTCACATGAATGTTATACTCTAAAGCCAGACTGTTCCTCTTTTAAAATATTATTGCTATCAAGATGTTCTATTAATCTATTTTTAACTACTTCTTCTAATATCTTTTCTAATTCAGGTAGGGTGTTAATCGGTCTGTACTCTTCTGCCTTATTAGTACCCTTAACTTTAGGTATCGGGTGAATCAATGAGTTTTTCCATTCACTCGGGATTTCTGATGACTCTAAACTACAATTAATCAACTTTGTAATTATAATTTTATCTACACTCCATATTTTACTGATTATATCATAAGACAATACATTTCCTTTACCTTTATTTTTATCTAAGTTTTTAATTATAGAATTCAATTCCTTCTCATCAACTTCTATTAACTTATCAAGTTTTGTCACTGATTCATCATACCCAAAGTCATCAACAATATAATTATACTTATCAATATGATTAACAATTTCATCAACACTTTGAACAAAATACTTATTAAATTTATCAGCAATAACTGTAGCTTCTTTGATTAGTTCATTACCAAAAACAATTTCTAATTTAGTTTCTACTTGACTTTTATTTCCTAATATAGTTTTCATATTTTTCCACAATTTTTTTGAATTACCTTTTTGAGAATCGATCAAATTCTCATAATATTCTTTTTTTACCTTTCTTATTTCATTTACTACAGTATTTCTAAGACTTTTGTAATTTTCCCACGCTTCATCACCATTATCCTTTTTAAAAACTCTATAAGAATTATCCCTCATACTTATCAAATTTTTAATATGGCTATTAAACCATCTACTATTCTGCCATTTATTTTTAATTACATATTCTTTTACTGGAGCTACTGAATCTATACTATACTGAATCTATACTAATGTTATTAACAATAACATCTGTTAAAAGACGGATTTTTACCTCCGCACTTCCATTCTCATACTCTATATTATTATTACAAAAATTATCATAATAATTATGTATAATATTTCCTAAATTAGCATAATTGAATTGACTATAGTCTCTTTTATACTTAATAATATCTGCATCAATGTTTGAACATTTTATTTTATTTTTAATTTTTGGAAGAGACACTTTCACTATAAAATGATCTGAGATTCTTGGCACCTCCAAAACTTTAGTATTTATACTTTCATTCGAAAAAACTAGATCAATTAGTGTTTTGGAGTTTGATGTCACACGAGTATATTCTTTTACCCACTGAAACATACCAACGCTTTTCATTTCTCTAATTATCTTTCTTGAATATTGAGAGTCTTTACTCACGTCTATATTAAAATCACCCACTAGAATAACTTGTCCTTTTTCACTTAGATTTTCATATTCTTGTATCAATCTTTCAATAAATATACCATCACTCTGGTTAGAAGAATGATACACGTTACTTACTATTGTTTTTTTAAATATAGCTTTCAATAATATGCTACACATCCACATATTCAGTTTGTACTCAACATTATCAGTCACTGTATCTATTACATCGTATTCAACATCTTTTCTTACATATATAACTACTCCTCCTGTTCTTTTATGACATGAAAACATCTTAACATTATTATAATTACTAATCTCATATTCATATTCACTTACATCAGCTGTCAAATGTGTTTCAGTTACGCATACTATATCGGGCCTTTTGTTTACTAACAAACTTTTCAGCTCATCCAGATGCCATAGTAAACCCTGAATGTTTATAACCAACATCTGACCTCCTAGTGAATGCCTTCTACTTGTTATTCTTTGCTATTCAGTATAGTATTTGATACTTTTCTGCGCTCTGTTTCTCATTCTTTTGTAGTACTCACAATTATTATCATTAGCACAATGATTAATCTCAATGTCATCTACTTTAAATACTTCTTTCATTTTTATACAATTTACACATTTCTTATCTGCACTGCTACAATCCTCTTCCTTATGATCACCAGCACACTTTCTACATTTTGTTCCTGTTTTACAATCCTTCGCAAAATGGTAATACCCCCAGCACTTGTAACATCTCAATACACTGACACAGTCTGATACACGACATTTATTCCATCCCAGTTTTATCCTGTTTAACTCCAACAATTTTTTATGAATTTTCGGGTCTACTTCTAAAATAATATATCCATCCTTTTTATTTCCAACTGCTTTCTTTTTTATTACCATTTTACTGTTTTGTTCCAATTCCAAATCATTTTGTTTTTGTACCATTTCTATAATTTCCTCTTCACTTTTCTCTAAAATTATATCCTCTTCTATATCAATTATTTTTAACTTTGGAAGTTTCTTATCATTCAACTTAATATTGCACTCATTCTCAATATTTTTCTTTAATTCTTCTACTAAGACATGTGAATCTTGTTTTTGTTTACATCCAATGATCACTTTCCCATTCCTTGTCTTGTCAACACCCATTCCAATCTGTCAACACCCAGTCCAAGTTTTCCAACATCTACACTCTTCTTAAGTTTTTGTACAGTAACTGTCGAATCTTGTTTTGCCTTCGGTTCAACGACGATACTCTCCATCTGTGATTTCTTTAGTCGCCCCGCATAGGTGTCACTAGTTTCCTTTCCCGCCACTGTATTAAGGTTCAATTCCACTAGTTCCTTGCGCACTACATTAGTTACTGCTTTAGTTACCTCACTCACCATATCTTTTTAGCTGTCTGCATCTCCCTCCTAACCTCTCTCTTAACTTCATCCTTAATAAGTTGCTTAACTTCCATTTTGAAAACATCGTAATTCTCTTCGATATTATCATGAATGCTCAGCAACAAATCCAATTTATGATCTATATCACTTTCTTCTCCGTCTGTTCTTTTCCTTTTTACTCTCCTCGAGTTTGAACTTTCCGTAGATTTAATACTCTCTGTTTCCATGACCTCCTCAGAATCATGACCTGGACATTGCACCGTCTCATTTATCAAGTTTACATATTTGTGATTTTTTGTCCTACAGCCCTTGTGGAAAACATTCTTACAAGTTGAGCAGATGAATGGATTTCTCACTGTGTTCTGTTTACAATGATAACAAGTCTGATTCATTGTCTGTTATTTATTTGTACCGGTTACCCAGCACATACACACACAAAACAACAGCACTCTAACCTCACCGAGTTCAGTTTCACTGTATATTGAAATAACAATACAATAATTTAGTTAATCAACCAAACTATTATATCAAATTGTTCAGTATCACTTTATCAACACAATAATACATGATACTCTTTTATCAATACACTATTAACTATGAAAATCAACAATTTTTAGAACACTCCAAAAATCACATCCTCTCACGATGATAATAATAATAATCTAATAAAATGTGCAACTCGAAAAATTTTCTTCTTGTTATCAGACAATTATACAGCAGCCCTGCATTTAAAATATTCCACATAAACCATCGAAAATTTTAATTTATTCAGCATGCTGAGTTTCAAGAACAATTGTGATTAGATCATTAAAGAATAACGTAAAACTTTACTACCAGAGAGACTCACCAGAAAAAGTTGTATCGAACAAGAAACTGAAGCCTACAGAGAGTGTATCAAATCTAAGTTACCGGCTTTGCTCATTCGTCGCTTATTATTTGTAACTCTAGTGTTCCAACAGCATCCATTTAATCTCTCTCAGTGAGGAGCATTTCTTTGATCAGCGCGAGACCGCATCTGGTGTGCAATATCTCAGGCCATACCCACAACCAGCTTCTCAGGCGCAAGCTTCCCGTCTTTCTTGCACCAGAGCATTAGTCCATGTCAACTGCCGGCTCGCAAATAGTGTATTTTACATTGCTACCAGGACTCTGCTTTCCGTTCCTTAGATAGGAGTACTAATCTATGTTTTGCGAGTGTTGAAAGAAATTTTGAATTATAATCTATACAAGCTCTTAACAAAAATTATAAGAAGATTATAAACTTTTGTTTTGTTTTAGGATAATTAATTATGACCATTATCGTTCAGATATTATAGTATAGTAACAGTCATGCTCTAGCACAATAATTTTTAACTTCCCGCTAAGAAAATTGAAAATTTTCAAAAATCGGGAAGTTATTGTTGTCACCCCGTTTTTCGAAAATCGAGTTTTCATCAGATCTCGACGTTTTGAGGTCCTAGGAAGCTTTCCTGACTATTTCCGCGGTGATGTCACCGTGTCTGTTTGTATGTGAATAATAATAATTTCAAGTGGATTAATTGTTATAATTGAATATAATTATTTAGTATCAGTAAAATAAAATATGAATTACTGTTATAATATAAAATTTAGGATCAAGGAGAACCGTAGAATTAAATTAAATTTTGCAACCTCGAAATAGTAACGTTCGGCTTACAATAAATATACTCGGTAGTCTGGCGCTCCGTTTACAACGGATTTGAACAGAACTTGGCGCCAGATTATACTGAATCTGTGGATAAACAAAACAAATATTTTGGAGGTTATAAAATATGTCAACACAAAAGACTGCGCGTGAAATCCAAGACTACCAACTAGCAATCCCGTATGGCTCTCCGTAATAGCAATGTCTGAGCAATCTAATTGATGGCTCTAGCAACAATCAAAAAGATGGCTAAGTGGGGATAGCTACTGTAGCAATACTGTACAGTATAGCTGTAAGAGTGAAATTTTTAACTTCCCGCTAAGAAAATTGAAAATTTAAAAAAATCGGGAAGTTATTGGTTTTACTCCGTTTTTCGAAAATCAAGTTTTCAACGGATGTTGATGTTTTGAGGTCCTAGGAAGCCTTCCCAAATGTTTCCGCGGTGATGTCCGTATGTATGTATTAGGGTGATTCATTTCCGCAAAATTTTTTTTTTTTTTCGGTGCTCATGAAAAATATTAATCTACATATAGAAAAAAAAATTCCTACCAAGTTTGAGCTCTTAATATTAATTTTAAGTACTTACAATAAAAATTTAAAGTTTTACCATTTAAAATGCATGTAAAAAAAATTTTTTTTTTTTCAAATTTCTAATGCTTAGCCGGCTTTTACAATATTGCAAATCGGTTTGATGGACCTTGTGGGGAATTTCACGCTCTTCAAAAAAGCCTTAAAGCATTAAATGGTAGGAAGCACTGGTTCACCGATAGGAGTCGTCAAAGTACAATTTTTGAAAAAAATATAATTTCTTTCAATTTTTCGAGCAAATCACCAATGGTAGGAAGAAAAAAAGGACTGACATAAAAAAAAGTCATCTAACCAATATTTAATGAATTTACAGCCATTTATATAGCGGGAAACGTAAGAAATTGATAAATTATGAGGATAATTGATAACATTATGAGTATACTAACTCATAATGTTATTTAGATTCATTTTTTCTATTTATTGCCATTATATTTCCCTACACTAAGAACTTTTTTAAAATAAGTATGATTCTTTACTCATAATGAATACAAAAACAACACATGAATTCATAAAAAAGCAACAAAAATTTAATGAAAATGTACAGAAGGTTACATTCTTATGTAAAATGCTTCAAATGTGATAAACATCTAAATAATCATGAAAAACAAGTTAATTAATTTCAAATAATTACTAGTGTTATTGAAAACACATCAAAAATTTGAAGCTGAATATAGCTTTTTGGCGCACGTTCGAAAGTCTTTTCTACATTGTTGAACCGTTAATAATAAATATTGTTTCTGATCTTCATCATATGTACCAAATTCATTAAATTTTTCAATGAGTGCAACACATCGTTCGGCACTATCATTAACAACACGTAGTTTTTTGAAAATTTCGCAGCAAGTAATGTATTCTTGATCTGTTTCCCACAAATCAGGGTCGATGTCTAAAAATCCACACGTCAATATATCTCGTGAAAAAATATTCTGATCAGACTTAACATAAACATTGGAAATATCAGACTTTATCAGGGTTGATATGGCCATGTCAAGATGTTGACAAACCTGAAGCCTAAATAAAATTGATGAATAAATTTACATTTATAATAAAGTTGATACAACATTTATTTTAGTTGTCTTTACAACTTTCTTCAAAAACAGATAAACTCATTAATAGAGTACCAAAATTCTACTCTTTTCGGAACTTAACACTTCAAAGTCAAGTATCTAGAAAGGAACAGTTCTGCGGCCATGCGCCATCTATCGAAGACTTTTAATACTAGTTTCGACAGTGCGAAACATGTGATTGTTCCATGGTGATGTCTTTTATTTGTAACTAATTAAAATGTTGTCAGATTTATAAATATTTCATTGATTATTTTAATATTTCCAAAGTTCTCAAATAATTTCAATACTCCATGAATGAATAACTGAAAATTACGTTTCATGATAAATTGATAAATCATACACATAAGATTTTTTCATTTGGCATAAAATTGCATGAAAAAGAATAATAAAATCAATTTCATATTGTATTTAAAAAATAAAAAAAAAATTTACTTTTTGTAAATTTTAAACCGGATAAAACACGGTAACCGATTGGTTCTACAACAGTAATTTTTTTTTTAAGTTTTTTAAAAATGTAGAGTAATTTGAAAAATATGTAAAATTTATTTATTTTCATTTAATTAATAAAAAAACTAATTTTTTATAATAAAAAATAATATTTATAAATATTAAATAAATAAATATAAAAATAATATTTATAATAAAAATTAATAAAAAATTCTAAAATATTAATTTCTCAATTAAAAAAAAAATTTGTGAAAGAATTGAAAAGTAAATAATTGAAAAGTTCTAAAGCAACTTTGAAGATTTTTTTTTAAATTCACACATTTTACCTTTTTATAATTTATAC
>CAJNRD030001124.1:25992710-26008965 GCA_905319865.3 Cotesia congregata
GGGGGGGGGATCCTTTTTACGGATTCTAGGCATAGCTGTTGGCCCGGATATGTGGCGACTCGACGTAGCGTCATACTAAAACTTGACGCTGACGCCCCTACCCACTAAACCTTAAACCCCTTTCTCTTCTATCCTCTGATCCCCCATGGTACCGCCGTAAGGCATTTCTTCGCGGGGGGAGGAATTAGCTGCCGCTCTTCCTTCTGGTGGTGGTGGTGGTGGTGGTGGTGGTGGTGTGTGTGTGTGTGTGTGTGTGTGTGTGTGTGTGTGTGTGTGTGTGTGTGTGTGTGTGTGTATGTAAATCTCTCATAACTTTTGAACGGATCATCCGATTCGATCGAAATTAGCGGCGTTCCAAAGAGTTCCTTTCCCCTTAGAATTCTGATACTAGTTTACAGAATTTGAGTTGATGAATTTTGAGAAATCTCAAAAATAAAATTTCCAAAAATTCGTTTTTTTTTTAATATCTTTTAAACGGCTGAATCGATCGATTCCAAAAACTGATCGGCTCTTAACCGCAAAAAACCATGTCGATTGCCACTAACCTGGTCAAAATCAGTTGATTCGTTCGTGAGAAATCGTCGAAAAAAATGTTTTTTTCAGAATTTCTATGAAATTTTCAGTCTGACCAGTTTACGCTTAAAAATTCTTCAAAGAACTCAAAAAACTGCGTTGAATGCCGTAAACCGCGAGAAAATCGGTTAATTCATCCAAAAGTTATTGCGGTTTGAAAATTCAAAACATAGTGTTCTATGAAACCTCCTTCAGCCTTTTAAGCTCGAAGAGCACACAACAGCTATTTATTATTAATTACACAAATATTATATTTGTGAACTCGACGAGCTTAAAAAATAAGTGAATTGTTCAGCGCTTAGGTATGGATGTAGCGGGAAGTTGCAGGGATGGCCCTTAGGGTCAACCGTTTTCCTAATTTTTTTAATAATATTTTTGAACTTCTCGTTTCAACTTTGTCCAGTAACAAGATGAAAAAAAAAATTAGTCCCTTATACATGCTATAAGATAGAAATTCTCATAAAAGTAAATGTTCCATAATCAGTGACTCGGAATTTATAAACAAATTAAAAAAATAACAAGGGTGCTTGAACTACAAACATCAACCTCTATTAGATGATAATTTGATATTATCATTGTGAACCAATATCAGTTTATGAACTCAATAGAAAGCAATCATCATTACTACATGGAAAATAAAATATGGGAACTATTCCCATAATTTTATGGGAATAGTTCCCATAAATTATGGAAACTATTCCTATAATAGTATAGAAATGATTCCTATAGCATTATGGGAACCATTTCCATAATATTAGCGGAATAATTCCTATAATAGTATATATATATATATATACATACATATATAAACTTCCAAACCAACGTCATTTTCAAGCCTTACTCGACTAAATAATTGATATAGTAACGAAATTCTATGTGAATTTTGACACAAGGGCCAATGCAATAGATAGATTTTATGAAATCTACCTAACAACAATATCCTTCATATTTATTTTTCCTAATTTTTAGCCTATGGTTGTTTATTTGTAATAATTAATTCGAGACATCATTTATCTTTTATAAACTTTAATATTACGCTCAAGGCTCAAACGATCATTTCGAAATCAATATATTTTAATGAGTATATGTTAGACTTTCATTTTTATAATATTTAATGAATTATAAATAATGTAAAAGTTAGTTATTTTCCATCAATAAACAGCATCTAATAACACAAATAATGTAAATAATAAATAATAAGCCGTAAAGCTTAATCACCACATAGGATTAGCTTATAAGAATAATAAGATGTTAAATCACTTATCGGTCTTGCGGCTCGCGTTCGATTCTTAGTTAGGGCAAATATTATTTTCACTTTATATCATCAGAGTTATAAAAATTAGGTCTACGTGAGATGCAAAATCTAGTCAGCGCTTCATGAAACTAAAATGACAACAACTATTAAATCAAATCTTTCTTTTTTATTATTTCAATTCAAGTAAAATTCAAGGAAAGTATTGTAATTTTACAAACTTAATTAATCTAAAAATATTTGTAAAATCACAAAACCGTTTTGTAAAATTAGTAACCTCACAGAGGTCTATATGTTTTGTAATATTACTATACCCGATTGTAATTTTAAATAAATGTTTTGCCTATTAGCTTCCAATACATTTCTTGTAAAATTACAATAGAAATTTTTAACAGTGTAATATTTGACAGTGTTAGCGAAAAAAAAAAATTATCGTTTCAAATAAAGCTCCCTTATGTCTCGTATTACGAATCTATTCTATCTTATCTATCTATATCTATCATACATATTATATATCTATATCATATCATATCTATCGTTATTAAAGCAAATGAACTTTTAAACAATTAGGTTGTCACATTTACCCGATAATTGCCGGTAGTAGAATCGTATAGCCCACCTGTAGGATCCTACTTCGATTATCGTCATAATCATCATTATGTACACAATCATGATCATGTTCATCATTATGATCAATATCATTATCACCGTTGTCATCATAATGATCTGCGTCATGATCAATAATAACGATATGATGATTGTCATTAGGATCATCAATAAAAACATCAACTTGTTTATCATCACATAATATAGAGTTGTTTTGTCTTGAGACACTTCCACACTGAATTAATTCAACCGAAGTTAACCTGATCAGAGTTATATTAGCTCGAGTTAGTTTCAACGAGTTCTTTTTTGCGATTATTGATTATGGCAACATCTTGTGTTCAAACCGTTCAAACATAAAATTACATTGAATAGTAGTAATCATTATCATCATTAAGTACTAATAAGTAATCATTATCATTACAGATAATAATTATACCTATTCAAGGTGTTGCCATAATGGAACAATTAAAATTTTTTATCATTATAAGTATGAAGTATAGGAGTAAGTTATTAAGAACCAGTAGCAGCTCTTTATTTAGTTCCTTGTGATGAAATCTATATTAATTACAATTAATAAAGTAATCATTATTTTAAAAAATTAGGAAAACGGTTGACCCTGAAGGCCATCTCTGCAACTTCCCGCTACTTCCATAATTAAGTGCTCAAAATTGCACTTATTAAGGTTTTGAGCTCTTCGAACTCAATAGTCTGATAGAAGTTTAATGAAACAGTATTTTTTGAATTTTCAAACTGTAATAACTTTTGAATGAATGAACCGATTTTCACGCGGTTGGCGGCATTCGACGCAGTTTTTCAAATTCTATGATACATTTTCAAACACAAATTGATCAGAGCGAATTTCGGTGTAATTCGGAAAAAAACACTTTTTTTCGATTTTTTTTCGTCAACGATAACTCACGAATGAATCAACCGATTTCGACCGGCTTGGTGGTGATCGACGTGGTTTTTCGATGTTAAGGGGCACAACCAGTGTGACAGCAAAAAAAGGCGATTTTTGGAAATTAAAATAAAATAAATTAGGAAAACGGTAGACCCTAAAGGCCATCCTTGCAACTTCCCGCTAATTCCAAATCTAAGCGCTTAATATTTCACTTATGACGTTTTTAAGCTCTTCGAGCTCAAAGAGTTAGCTGTTCTAAGCTTTAGAGTGCTCTTCGAGCTCAAAGTCTGATAGAAGTTTAATAAAACACTTATTTTTGAATTTTCAAACTGGCAGCATTCTACGCAGTTTTTTAAATTCTATGATATACTTTTGAACACAAATTGATCAGACTGAAAATTCCGGTGTAATTCGAAAAAATCACTTTTTTCGATTTTTTTCGTCAACAATAACTCACGAACCAACCGGTTTTGACCGGCTTGGCATCGATCGACGTAGTTTTTTGATGTTAAGAGCTGCGTAGTTTTGGGAACTGATCGGTATAGCCGTTTTAAAGTTATTCCAAAAAAACCGCATTTGAAATAATTTTTTTTTATAGTGTTTTTAAGATTTCTCAAAATCTACTGGTCTGAATCGGTCCAAATTGTATTTAAAATCTAAGTTTGGCCAAGCTCTTTCCAATAGCGCCAACCGCGATGAAATCGGTCAAACCGTTCAAAAGTTATATGAAGTTTACATACACTCACTTACCCCCCCCTCCCCCCCCACCCACACACACACACACATACAGACATGAGAGTGATATTCTCGCGAGAGTAGTCAGGGAAGCTTCCTAGGACCTCAGATCGTCCGTCGAGATCTAATGAGAATTCGATTTTTGCAAAACGGAGTAAAACCACTAACTTCCCGATTTTTTTAATTTTCAATTTTCTTAGCGGGTAGTTAAAGGAAATCTTTTGCTTTCTATAGTGAATCATAAATGAATCAGGAACTAACAATCATTTTTGCGACTCAGTGTGACAGTTAATTTGACGATATTGTGTGTTCGTCCTTTCCAAATATTTACAAATTTAGAAATACTGTACTATATCAGAAAAAGATTGAAGAAATAATCCTTCATATGATTGAATATGAAAAATAAAGATTGTAAAAAAGACTGACGGATAAATATAGGTAAAAAAAAAAAAAACGAATATAAGAACAGAGGCTTAGGTAGCAACTCGCTTTCGGGTTGAAACGGGGAGCCGCCCTATGTTTGTGCTCTCGCCAGGGAGCACAGAGAGAAATGGCGAAATATTTATCAGTGTTGTCTCCCCTTGCCTTCGCATCCCTTTCTCTCGTGATCTTGCTTCTCTATCTCTATCCTGCTGTTCTAAATCCATTCGCCTGTTCACTGAACCTTGTTTTCTCTTCCGTTCTCCGTGAGCTCTTCTGATGGCCTTTTATGTCACGGTGCACGTATGGATACTCAATCTTCACACGCTCGACTTTGACAGCTGTCCGAATCGCGGATCTCTTCGTTCACCCATTCCAATTATTTGCACTTAACTACATATTTTCTAGAAATCCATTGAAGGAGTAGCTTATATAAATGTCTTTCACGCTCGTGAGATATGTTATGCAAACTTTACATGCATTTAGATATTCTTCTGACAAATAGTAAGTATTGAATATTTTAGAAAAATGTAATCTTGAAAAGTTTCTTCTAAAACAGGAATATTTAAAAATTAAAATAATAATGAAAATAAACTAGAAAAATTATGAGTAAATTTTTTTTTATTTGTTTCAAGTCGCATAAACTACTAAGGTCATGAGCGACTACGATAGGGAGTAAACTTTTGTGGTTGGACTCGTTTTATTTTTTTTGGGCTGAGCAGCATTATACTTTTAAATATTGAAAATATTCATTGGTGTACGCCAGGCTTGAACCCGATTCAATGCTTTGGTAAGCAAGGGTCGGATCCGATGAGCTACTGCGCGCCTAGGACTAAATTTTTGTTTTGTTAAAAGTACATAATTTAAGTTTTGAACCAAGGTGTCCGTCTGACTATTGACTATTTGCAAAATAATTACTACTTCATATTAATTATCACACTGTAAATCCATTTTTTCCAATGAAAAATACTCTATTGTTTTTTTACGATTTGAGAGATAGCTATTGGAAAATTTAATCAATGTACTTAACAAATAAAAGTCACACTGATCACTATAAGATTTAACTTTTTTAATAGCACTCTAAAATTTCAATAGATTTATTTTTTTGTTGAACTGTCTATAAAGTGTTTCAGAATGTTTCCACAACAAGAATTAGTGTGATAATTTGAAGATTGATTGCAGAAAATGAAATAGCTGAAAACGATTGACCCAGCAGGCCAATTGTGAGAAATCTTTTTTTTTTTCATTATTTTAAGGGCAACATTTTTCTAGTTTTAAAATTTCTTCGTCATTCATATTCCATAAGATCTTCATTTACTCCTTCAATTGTTTAATGTTTCTATTAGACAAAAAATTTTGAATATTTATTCTCAACTAGTTTATTTTATGATTGTCGTTAGTCATCATCATTATTATTATTATTACTATTTGTAGTTATTATTATCATTATTATTATTTAAAATTGTTTTGTTTTGTATATGAACCGTTATAAATACATACGTAATTGTGTATCTGACACTAAGTGGTTACATAGCTACGTAGGCGATGGTATTCAAACTAACCAGGATTAAGATGTCAAACACCCGCAGCGCTTGATAAATATCCTTCATTCACTGAAACAAGAAGATGTACCATTTCTATGATGCAACTTGATGGGTCGTGTTGACTTTAGTTAAACTACTTGAACACGAGTCACCGAATCCATTTATGTTTATAAAAAATGTTTAACCCTCAAAAGTCTGTTTATGTTATTTTTTTCTGTCCAACTCATGTGACTCGACTCACAAATAATAATGAAACATTATAAAATAAACTTTAGAAAACTAGCTCTTATTCATAAATTACTATAGTAAGATACCAAGTGTGTCCAAGTTTTTTTTTTCTCAAATAATAATCGAATCTATCTACGAGAAATTCCAATATTATTTATATATAATCACGAAATTATTTCATCAAGAGTTTTGTATGTAATCAATTCATAGGTAAATCAACTTCAACTATACCCCAAAATCTACTGGAAAGCCCTCACGGTTCAGATTCTCAGCTGAGATAAATCTAAGGCTGAATATCTTTTGCAAATTATTCGAAGGAGAGAGTTAGCTTCTGATCGGTCTTCAAGTCACTCCTAGGTTCTCGCTTATGTAAGTCTAGCTTGTATACTTTGGAGAGCAAACAACTCTAAATCATGCTAGACCATAATGTATTGATAAGTGACATAACAATTAAAAATTTAAGACAAACAATTTTTTTTTTTTTTGTGTATTAAACATTTATGATAGGAGTAAATAACAAAAATAATACCTCCAACTTGATTACTCTTGCAACAGTCAAATAATTAGAAATTCAGTCATGGCAATTTACCCAATATTTGATTTTCAATCATGCTCTCTTATGAATCGGTGATAGCATATGGATGTGTAGAAGTTAGTTTAATAGTTTATTAATTATCATTATCACATTTTAGCAATATTATTCTAATACAAAAATATGTTCAAAAAATCAAAGTTAGAGTTATTATTAAATAAATTATATTTAATGATAAATTATTTTTTAATTAGTCGCTAATAGTAATAGACCATCATTTTTAATTATTGGCTCTCAATAGTCCAATAATTATTGGACAAAAAATTTTGAAAGATCGTTGCACGATTAAGTATTCTCAGTACACTGTTTGAAATCAGTAATTTCGCTGAATCGTTTTAATAGAGTATAATCTTTAACCTTCTATAACTCTTTTGAGCTTTTTTATTATGAATTTGCTACATATACAATGATTGAAAAATTGACTTGACGCAAGAGCCAAACTCTTAAACCAAGAATTCCATTTTGAAGGAAATGATTTTCTTGAGTCAAGAGAATAAATTCTTGAGCTAAGAAATTATTCTTGAGCTAAAAAATTATTCTTGGTCTAAGAAAATTTTCTTGAGTCAAGAATTTATTATCTTGACTCAAGAATAGTATATTACACTACAAGGGAAGAAAGTTGAAATTCCTGCCCTGTGGCAAAGCCTCGGGCATCTTATCATGCAGGACAGGGCTTTCAATTATCTTCCCGTGTGGTGTATACGATTTTTCTTTATACCTAGTCAAAAGTACGTTTATTAATTACATTTTTAAGTACTATAAACAACACAACCACGTTCTGCCTTCAGCTGACAGGTCAGCCATGTTTTTTTCATTTGCTCCCTATCGACGCGCCTCTTTCGGACTTACATAAAACTTTATTTTTTTTTTGTTGCGTTCTTGATGCCTGCCTCGCGACATTTGAAAGCACGAGCGAAGCGAGTGCGTCAAGTTGGCAGGGGCAGGCATCAAAAACAAAGCAAAAAAAAAGACAACTATATTTACAAAAAGTAAAAAATAATTAATAATTACCTTTTTCCGAAATAAATAAATTTACGCCTATGAACTAGATTTTTTTTCCTGTCAATAAAAATATGTAAATAAATACATAAACAAATAAATTATTTGGCATAAAACATTTATTGCTTATTATTATTATTATAATTTTGGCATAGAACATTTATTGTTTATCTTCGTTTTCATCAATACTTTCCAAATCAGAATATGAATAATAAAAATTATTACCAATGTTGCCATGAAAAACGCAACTTTCATATCTATTGCAAATAGTCTTGTCAGCTGCTGTCTTTATTGATTGAGAATCCGATAATTGATTATACCCATGAATTTGAGCGTCAGGTTTGAATCTTTTTGACGGTGGTATATTTTCTGACTCCTTAGAAAATATTTTAACAGGTGATTTAAGACTAGAATGCGTCGGCAAATGTGATTTGTTATTAGAAGTAAGTACTTTTTTGCTCTTTGCACTTGTAAAAAATGTTGCTGGTGAATCAGATATTTTTGATTTATATAATTCGTCAATTTTTGCTAAATCTACATCATTCATATCAAAATTATCGAAGTTATCACATTCAGCTTCTTCGCGCTGAGACTTTTCATTGATATTTTTATCAATTATTGCAACCGAATCGTCTCCACTGGTTGATGGTTGAGGACTGAACTGATCACTAGGTGTAGCTGCATGGATAATGCTATCGAAAATTTTCTATCTATTCATCAGAGAATTTTCCACATAACCTGTAAATAAATAAATTATTTGTAAATAATAAGCATAATTTATAAACTTATTAAAAAAAAAACAAAAAACTAATCTTATGCAATACTCGTAGATTTCCATCCTCCTAGTTGTTTTAGCATGGTGATGTTCGCACCTGAGTTCGATAGAAGTGTCGCTCCGGTTCTGCGGAAACAATGTCCGGTGTACAGCTTGGGGTTTGATAATTTTAAATACGATGCAATCACTTGAGGTGTTTCACCAATTTTATTTTTACCAATATTTTGCCGCTGACACTTCCCATTGTGGTATTGTATAAAAAATCTATCTGTAAATGATTCAGTCGGTCTTAACGAAATATATTCTTTGATTTTTCGGTAAAAAAGCTCTCCGACGATAAATTGGCGTGGTTTATCATTTTTTGTTTCGATGATGTGGACACAAGAAACCTATTGTTAAGATCTTCTACACCCTGTACCTTTAATTCAGTAATTTCGTCACATCTTAGTCCCCCACAGATGCCAAATACGAGGATAACCTTAAATTATGATACAAATAAAAGTTTAATATAATTAATTGATTAATTGAATTATTAATTACAGGAAAATTTAATTAGCCGACATCTGAAAATTTTATAATTTTTTTAATAAAAAAAAATTATTACAAAAAATTAAAAGATAAAATTTCACATGTAAAAAATTTAAAAAATTATACGTGTAATTTTTTAAAAATATTTTTTTACATATAATTTAATTGATAAAAAAAATTAAAAAATATTTAACGCCGGCTAATTTAAGTGTCATATTAATTAATAAAGTTTTTCGTAAATACACTTTACAACTAAATACACCAAATCTGGTGCATTGTTCATAAAATTCATGATCTCGTTCCACGTGAACACATACGATTTCTTAGGCTTGTTACCTTTGGAGTTGTTTTTAATCAGACACTTAAAATTATGAAATTTGCTAATGTCGACATTGTCTTTTACGTTAAGTGTTTTCTTTAACATAGACCAGATGCTCCACAATGTTGGCGGTTTTAATTTTTTACTTAACTCTGTGAAATACACGATCAAGTTACTTTCTTCCAAGTCCGAAAGAGAATTTCGATGTTCAGTTTGCCATTTTTTGTAACTTTCGTAGACCATTTGGTATCTATTAGCTGATTTTTTCGGTGAAATTCCTGTTTCAATAATTAACTTTGCCTCCGCGTCAAAGTCCTTTATCACCTCTTCCTCGACCATAGATTCATCTGATGAAACTTTATCAGTCATTTTATTATTAATTGTAAGTACACTTTTTAATTAGAATATTACACACAACGAGACAAAACAATATTGACGCAGACATAAAACAACGATCTACGAGGTTATGGTGAAAAATTTTATTGATAAAGTGGTAGGCGATCACTAGATCGCAGCAGCCGGCTGTTTCTGTAGACACGAAAAAATTATTTGCTCCCGGCGATATAAGTGAGGCGCGTGTAATCCCACCAGGGGAGGGAAATAAGACTTTATCCCTTAAAATTGGAGAGGGAAGTGCGTACTTTCGACTAAGGTACAAAGAAAAATCATTTTCTTCAAAATGGAATTCTTGGTTCAAGAGTTTGGCTCTTGAGTCAAGTCAATTTTTTTTTATCAGAGTATGGAATATTTTATTGAAAATGTATGAAAAAACAATTTATTGTAATGTTGTACAGCCACTATGTCCTTACCAGCCACTTCAGGAATTACAGAGCTTGGACAGGTTAACCTGTGGTGTCAAATGATCTGTGTTACGTAGGTTACTAAGAGGTGGTGGGACATGACATCTACTTCCAACTCGGGATTCCGTTAAATACAACATAAAATTTTTTCAGGATGACTATGTTTGTAACATAGGAATTTTACCGATGAAATATTATCAACAGTATAAGCATATTTTTTTAGACTGTTATTTTTAAAATGAAATTCAAGTTGTTTACCCTTTCTGATCTTCTAGTGATTACATAAATGTTCTTTCACGTTAAAATAATTGGTTCTGGAGTTTCACCACCCACTTATTTTTCAAACAATTCTAAAATTCTCTGCAAACATATTTTTGTCGAAAGAACTAAAAATATATAGCCAAAGCTTTTCACTAGAAATGGACTGGTAGAAAAGTGCTTGTAGAAAAATTGCTCGACATTTATTGCAAGTGAAAGAAGAAACTAGAGTCTCTATCAATGTCCCCTAGTATTTTTCAGTGACGTTTTTTATACAGCTATACGTAAGATGGTGGAAATAGCTATGCTACATCGCTTTTTTGGTTTTTACTATCGTTGCATCGGATCACTCGTAAGAATAATATTGTGGTGAATAAAAGAATAAAGCTCAAAAAGGCAAAGCAAATAAAACCATCAGAGAATAATACGTGTAAAAGCTGAATAATGCTGAAGCGTATATTTTATAGATGTACTTATTCAATACTTATTTGTTCATCAGATTCGCGAAATATTCTTATTGCTTGTGATATAAAAAAGTCACGAGTGAAAATAATAAATATTCTTACAAAATTTTTATATTGCAAATAAAAAATTTTTATATAAAGAGTTAAAACTTAGTGGAAATAAACAATCAAATCAATTTTTTATGAGTCTATTTTTTTCTTTTTCACAATATTTTTTGAACCTAAAATGGCATCTGAAAATAATAAATGAACTGGAATATCTTCAATATACGTACTCGGGTGGCACAGATATCTTTTATGAGTCTACTATGAAAATATGTTAGTTGATCACGTTTTAAAATTCCTTTTTAAAGATCAGCTCGATAAAAAATCACTAAGGGCTACTTAAAATTTGAAAAAATTTCAAAATTGATTTTTTTTTTTTAATTGAAGTTTTGTTGACATTCACATTTCGAAGTCGTTTGAAAACATTTCAATTACTCTTCATAAATTTCTCCATCGAGCTGGTATTTAAGAGGATTTTTAAAAAATTATAAACTAACATATTTTCATAGAAGATTCGTAAAAAATAATAGATTTTTTTGCGCTACCCTGATACAACCGAAAAAATTTTGATTACTAGTATTTTTATAGAAATTACTTACTAACTGAACGCACTTTCAAATTTATTGAAGTATCACATTAGAGTAATAATTATAAAAATGGAATATTTATTTCTTTTTAATTCGCTTAATGAAAAACAACACAGAAGAATATCAGAGTCATATTTAGTATGCTGTATACTAACATTGTACGATGCGAATATTCTATACGTGCATATATATCTTGTAATTTTTCTGGTTGCTTGTGGCTGTTATATCATCTTCATCTGAACATGGAGTAGGCAAAGGTATAGAGCCTAAGGGTAGTGTTGTCCAATAAAAAAGAGATAATGGCCGGTAAAACATAAGACACGCAGGGTGTATAGAAATAAAAGGGTGTCACAAGAAAAAGAAAAGGTAAATCTAATGGAAGGTTTCTCGTGTTTCATTTCCTAAGCTCCTTTATAACTTTGTGCTCAACTCGACGCCAGATTAATAACAATCCTGCGATATTCCACTATATTCACTTTCAAACAGGTTTGAAGTGTTATTCTGCATAAATATGTCTTGTAGATTGATAAAACTTTTTACCATTCGATTCGATACTATTAGAGACAATATTGTTTTGAAGGTTATTTGAAATAAAACTCAGAGCAAACGCTCAGAAACGGATGTAGTATTCATAAATAATCGGATCACAGGGCTGCACTTCAATTCATTGTTTTTTAACGCCTCGTAAGACATTAAGTCTTTAGCTATGCTACAGTTAGTTACCTGTAATTAGCATTAATTTTTAAATGATGATCTAATTAAATTAATTATTTATGCAGAAATTTTATTTTAAGTGGAATGAAAGTTTTAATGAGATTGTCATGGATAATTAACTCAAAATATATTATCTTTGATAATGAAAAAACACAAATTAGTTACATCTCACCGAAAAATTGAATTCAAATGTCAACAAAGCTTGTATATGAAAAAAAAATTAGGAAAACTGTTGACCCTAAAGGCCATCCCTGCAACTTCCCGCTAATTCCATATCTAGCCGCTTAAAATTGCACTTATGATGTTTTTGAGCTCTTCGAGCTCACAAAGATAGCTTTTCTGTACTTTTGAGCTTTGTGAGCTCAAAAATCTGCTAGAAGTTTCATAGAAAACTATTTATTGAATTTTCAAACTGCAATAACTTTCAAATGAATCGACCGATTTTCACGCGGTTGGCAGCATTCAACACAGTTTTTCCAGCCTCTTAAAGAATTTTCAAGTTTTAATTGATCAAACTAGGAATTTCAGAGTAATTCCGAGAAAACACTTTCTTCGGTTTCCTTTCGTTCACGATATCTCCTTCACGATATTAGTTTTTGGGATCGATCGGTAAAGCCGTATACAAGTTATTCCAAGGAAACCACATTTGAAAAAATTTTTTTTTGTAGTTTTTATGAGATTTCTCAAAAACGACCGGTCCGAATCGGTCCAAATTGTATTCAAAATCTAAGTTTGGCCAACTCATGTAGGAACTGATAGAGTTGAATGACGGAGCCATGCCTGGTCCAGTACTGGGCAACCAAGCTTGACACACCGATATTGGCCCATGCTTGGGACAAGACTGGGTAATCGCCTTGACCAACCCAATGATAACCCGAGCCTAGGCCAAGACTGGGCAACCAAGCCTCGGCCGGCTCAATGATTATCCGAGCCTGGACCAATACTGGTTTGCCATAGAATGGCCAAGGCAAGAGAACCCAGCGTTGGGCCAACACTGGTTCGCCATAGAATGGCCAAAGTAACAGAACCCAGAGTTAGGCCAAGACTGGTTCGCCATAGAATGACCGAGGCAAAAGAACCCAGTCTTGGACCAAGACCGGGCAACCAAGCCTTGGCCGGCCCAATGAATACCCGAGCCTGGGCCAAGGCTGGGAAGCCTAGCCATGGCCGTTGAATGGCAACCCATACTTGAGCCAGAATTGAGTAACTTAGCCTCGGCCATTCAATGGGAAATCCAAACTTAATTTATCATTAAGTAATAGAATTTTAAGAAGTACATATTTATTGTTTAACGAATATTTGTATATTGTACAGACTACAAATTTTGTAAGAATTTTCTGGAAGTGATGAAAAATAATTTATAAACCAATTTTAGGATATCTCACCCCACAGGGGATTGCGGGGGTGAGTATTAACAATGAAAATTTTTAATTTTCAATCTATAGCTCCTACAGACTCCAATTGGGTAGAGATGTAGAAATAATATACGAACGAATTTTAAGATACCTCACAGGAGTTTGCGGGGGTGGGTGTTAACAATTGAAATTTTTAATTTCCAAGCTATAGCTCCTATAAACTCCAAATTTAGTAGAAGTCTTCTATATATGATTAAAAAATTATACTAAAAGTTGTTCGAAAATAACAATATTTGATTTATTAATTTTTTTTTTTTTTTTCCGTACAGTGCAATCTTTATAAACTCAATTTTGAGGGGCTTGATATTCCTATAGAAGTTGGAATAGTAGCGTTACAAAATGGTATTAAAGCGGATAAAAACATCAGTATAAACGAGACGGCCAAACCGATAGCTTTTCTGAGTACACAGTGGATTGAAATTGCGGGTATTAGTGTTTGTATTACGCACTTTTAATTATTTTAGAAATTGTATAAATATTCACAGTCACAACGAATTTCGATAATTCCTTAAATTCTTTTAGAGGTAACCATTACTATGTTACATAGCAACGAACACTTTTGTGAGAATCCTGTGTAAATTTCCTAAGAAAAATCTTAGAAATTGTGGTAAAATATGAGTAATTGCTCATTCGATGCGAAATTGAATTTTGAAAATAATGTTCTTCGACTTTTATTTTTTTGATAAAAATTTTAATTTGTTATTAACAAAATACATAAATGAAATAAAAAATCTTAGTTTTTCGTAAATAACTCAATAATTGTAGGTGATATCGAAAATCAAAAAAAGATCCTTGAAGAGGGGGAAATTTCTGAAAAAAGTCTCAACTCCTGGAACTGTAGTTTCAGAAACAGTAATTTTTATTTACTGTTGAAAACACGGTTTCACGTGACCTTTGTCACATGGCCGTTCCGATACTAAAATACGACAGCAGTCTTGCGGAACCCTATTTCGACTTTAAATAAAAATTACTGTTTCCGAAAGCTATACAGTTCCGAGAGTCAAGACTTTTTTTCAGAAATTTCCTTCTCTTTAAGGCGATCTGTTTTTCGTTTTTTGATATCACCTCTAGTTATTGAGTTATTTACGAAAAACTGAGATTTTTTATTTCATTTATGTATTTTGTTAATAACAAATTAAAATTTTTATCAAAAAAATAAAAGTCGAAGAACATTATTTTCAAAATTCAATTCCGCATCGAACGAGCAATTACTCATATTTTACCACAATTTCTAAGATTTTTCTTAACAAAGTTACACAGGATTTTCACAAAAGTATTTGTTACTATGTAACATAGTAATGGTTACCATTCTACATAGGAATAAGATTTATTATTTTTTCTCTGTGTGTCAAGTATTAATTTCAATACTTTATAGCTATTATATAAGGTACTGGCGGTCAATAAGGCCTGTTGGGTAATAAGGCCTAAGTGATAGAAATGCTATTTAAAATAACTACTTACTCTAAAGGCTTCTCTAGTAGAAGCATCTAGCATAGAAATGTTGCTACAAGTTTATAGAGTCCCGAAACAACGTTCCCTGTCTTTTATATTTCATCATCCTTCATATCCTAAAGTAGTGCAGAAAAATTCCTAAGAAACGGTTTGAGTAAATGGTAAACATTTTTTATAATTTTATATTTAATAATTTAAAATCATTGTTCTAATTTTTATCAACATCTTAAGAAGTATTGTTGCTAAATTTAAGTGATTATTGATCCACAGATTCGGTAGAATCTGGCGCCAAGTTCCGTTCAAATCCGTTGTCAACGGAGCGCCAGACTACCGACTGTGTTTACTGTAAGCAGAACGGTATTTTGAGGTTGCAAAATTTTATTTAATTCTACGGTACTTTTTTTTCCTAAATTGTATATTATAACAGTAATTCATACTTTATTTTACTGTTATTAATTAATTATATTCACTTATAACAATTAATCTACTTGAAATTAATAAATTTAATCAGCACAAACTATAGCAACGCAAAAATTTCGATCCTGACTTTTTGTCGATGGGCAAAGTGATCTGCCACAGACTAAAATATTCGAGAATGCATAGTAATCCTTCATCAGATGGGAAACTACAGTTAAAAAAAAGATATTTCACAGCTTGCATATACACCCGCCAGGGTGCACTGGAATTATTTTTACATAAACTGTAGCCTCAAGGGAATAGTTTGCTATAAAAAAATGCAGCCAACAAAAATAATTTCACTGTAAAAAAATCGCGCCAAGTCCACATTCATAAGACTATTAAGAAAAAAAAAATTAGTTTTTTCTTTACAAAAAGATAAAAAATAAAAAAATTGAAAAATCCAAGTAACCGATATGATTGTAAATGATATTCCGAAATTAGAAAAAATTTTGTTGTAAATTTAAAAATAAAAAAAAAAAAATTTTGGAACGTACTTGGTGTGCGTCATATTGTGCATTTCAATTTTTTTAAAGTCCTAGTAAATAGATTTTACGAATTTAATTAAAAGTAAAATATTTCACAACAACGC
>CAJNRD030001124.1:26009137-26059330 GCA_905319865.3 Cotesia congregata
TCTTATGAACGTGGACTTGGCGCGATTTTTTTACAGTGAAACTGTTTTTGTTCGGATCTATAATACCAATTTTATTGATTTTAGTACTACTATTTCCAGTATGTTTAATCCGCAGGCCTTATTACCCTACCGTAGTAAAATAAGGCCTATTCGCAAGGTTTTTGAAAAAATTCAATTTTGTGTTTTTTTATGGTAAAAATTACCATTACTTCATTATATTTTGTGGCTAGTGTATTAATATAAAAATTAACGTTACATTTCAATAATTAAATGCAATATTTTCGATTTTTTTCAAAATTTCCCTTAGCTAGGCCTTATTACCCGCCGGTACCTTAACTCTCAGACTTTATTCGTTGGTTCCAATTTCAAAAAAAAATATTTTAAGCTTGGTCTAAATCTACAGGGACAACTGATTTTAAAATAGTATAAAAGAGAAGTATAAGGTTTTTAATGTAACGTATTTACATTTTTTGACATATTAATGTGGACATATTTTCTGTCATTATTGAATAAATATAATAAATTTTTTTTTTCTGTAATATAGTCATCACTTTAAGGCAGATAGATAGATTAGAAATAGTATTTTGGCATACAAATAATTCATTATTTATAACCATAAAGAAAAATACAAGTTATCAATATCAAATTTGATATCACGAAAAATTTTAACTATTAAGAGTTTAAAACCCATCCAGAATTGAGTTCATGAAAATAATAGTTGAAAAATTTCTAATGTTTTTAAATTTAATAAAAAAGTTTAAACATCCAACAGATTTTTTTCAAGAATAATAATAACATTTTCTGAATTTTAGTTCAAAAATTTTTCGCTTGTTTGTACTCGGTAAATCTAACTCGCTCGGGAAAAAAAGTTTAGATCTGCTCTGATCAAATCAGATCTGCATTTTGGCCAGATCTGTCCAGATCAAATTTGATCTAATTAGATCAAATCTGATCTGTTTAAATCTGGTTCGATTGAAACAGAATCAATTTATAAAATGTTTATAAAATAAAAATAATAGTAAAATTTATTTTATTTCTACTTGCAAGTTAGAAATTATGTATTTTATATCAATTTTCCGTGATTTAAAGTCGAATTATCGTTGAAAAACAATTTGCGATGTTGGGGATTCGAACCGGGGTTCTCCTGCATGTCAGTCCTAGAGCGTACGATTCAGCTACTAGAAGTAACTGACTGAGCTACTCTTCAGATAATAGTGTAGGCGCTGTATTATTTTTTCGTGAAATTTTGAGGTCGGTGTACGAAATATGATTACATTATGTATTTTGACCCGCTGAAACCGAATATCGCAGTCATTTTTGAGAAATTCCGGGCCATCTATTGTTTATAGCCATTTGTTTAAACAATTATTTGAGAAATAATTTTTTTTGAGATCGGATATTTTTTTTTTCAATATTTTAGACAATTTTAAGATGAAAATTACTCTTATAAAATTTGCCGTAAGTTGATAGTTTCTGAGTTAGAAATTTTTTAAAATTAAAAATTCTTGATCTTCAACAATTTTGATGATTAATTACAAATAAATAAATTACTTAACACCAGGTTTTATGCACGTTATTGTAAAGAAAAATACCCAAAGTTTCTATTAAAACAATAACATCCGGTTATAATTTGTATTAAATAAAAAAAAAACGTGATCAAAGTTAGTGCATTTGTAATAGCTATTTATTAGAACATATATAAATATAAAAAGTCGTACCTAAGTAGATCTGCTCTGATCAGAGCAGATCGAATTAGATCTATCCATATCACCTTTATGATTACATATATTCATCAAGCTTGATCTGACTTGATCTAACTTGATCTGATCATATCTAAACTTTTTTTCCCGCGTAATAATCAGATTAAATTAGATCTGCATAGATCAAAGTGCATAATCAAACTAATTTTTAATTTAATTTTGATCAAACTTGATCTGGATTGATCTAATTTGATCAGAGTGGATCTAGTTTGATCAGAATATATCTATTCATATCTACTTTTCAATTTCATTTTGATCAAACTTGATCTGGTTTGATCTAAGCAGATCAAATTAGATCTGCCCATATCTACTTAGATCTAAATTTAGATCAAATCTGATCTGCTCAGATCAAATTTGATCAGAGCAGATCTAAACTTTTTTTCCCGGGTCAGTAACGATTGGCTATTTTTTAATGATTTTCACTGTCGAAAGTGTAGAAAATACTATTTCATCCCTAAGTTCTTTACTTACACAGATAAACTTTTTTTTTATTTTTTTTTTTTTCATATCGATATGATCCAATAAAGTTGTATCTAAAAAAGAAATAAACAGAAAAGAACTATGTAAATTTTTTGAAGCCAAAATAATTTCTTAGTTAAAGAATTTTTCTACTTGATTCGAGATAGTTAAAATCTTTAGAACGATTTTTACTTGTTTGAAAATTTTTTTCTCTTTAATCATTATGGCAATTCATCTGTCAATGTATATTTTGAACATTATTTATAACTTTTAAAAATGAAATCTTTTTTTAGCTTGAATATATTTATTTATTTTTTTTTCTAAATTAAACGTGTTGTTGCTGTAATCAGTTTATCATTTCAACATCACTGATTTCAATTTATTGATACTATGTTTAGTAATTGAAAATGAAGAATAAAATTGGTGTTAAGTGAAAAAAGAGAAGTATAGCATTTCGAAATATGTAAAAGGATGAACAAAATTCTACATCGTTCTTCAAAGATACGACAAAGGTACACTAGTTTAAAAGTAGAGCTGGAGCATCAGGGGCTGAACAGCAAGGGTGAGGGTCGATATTGTGCTTGACAGATAGTTTCCCATTGCTTCAGTTATTCATCATTGTTGGTTCGCAAAGATGTATTGCTTTTCTCAGTACACGTCTTAGCTCTTGTCTCAAATTGAATGTTTCTATGCTATTCATTCATTATTATGTTATTTTATTTTTATAAATTTTAAAACATAACGAAAATTTAGCAATAAAAGTAAGTGTTTGGTAACATTTCGTTTTAAGAAATTTTGATTTTTGTTTTTTGCTAGGCAACTGTTGTTATGGGAGCGTTGTCTATCAACAGTTGCTATGGAGGTTTCTATGGGGGCGTTGTCTAGACACAAAAAACAAATTTCTTGCGCCAAGAAAATTTTAAGGAAAACAAAAGTTATTTTGGAGCTAGAAGAAATTTTCTTGGCTCAAGAAAATTTTCTTGACTCAAGAAACTTTAACTTCATTCAAGAAATTTTCAATCTTTCTTAATATTTTCTTGAGCCAAGAAAATTTACACCTCAGTCAAGAATTTCATTTTTCAGTGTAGGAGGGAGGTTGTAACTGGTTTTTATGAGGTTTTTATGGGGTTATCTATGGAGGGAGGGTAATAGTAAACTTTATAAGGGTAGTAAGTGCTTGAGATTATTTTCATTAATTTGATTGTATTAATATTATTTGTTAATAACTTCACTGATATGTTTAATTTTTTTTATTTTTTACATATTTTGTATTCAATAATTATATACCAGTGTTAGTGTTCAAATTATTTATGTGTAATTTTTATTTTGTGATCTTATTGCAGACATATTACCCGCGCGTAGCGCGCGGTTCATGCTAGTTCAATTAAAAAATAAATTTTTTTTTTCGTCATTATAGAAAAATTAAAACGATAAAAACTCAAAAAGGTTATATTGATTTTAATTTTTAAAATCTCTAAGTACGCATTTTATCATTATTAAATAAATAATTGATAACCGCATTAATTATTTTTATTTATCTGTCTGTTATAATAGGTACACTGATAAAAAAATTGACTTGACTCAAGAGCCAAACTCATGAACCAAGAATTCCATTTTGAAGAAAATGATTTTTTTGAATCATGAGAATTTTCTTCAAAATGGAATTCTTGGTTCATGAGTTTGGCTCTTGAGTCAAGTCAATTTTTTTATCAGTATAACGATCTCTTTCTACCATTTTTTATAATTTATGATTATGAGATATTTTTTTTAGAATTAATTTGACTAATGAGTGTATAAATTTTAAGGTATTTGTTACTTCTCAAGTTGGCTTTTTGTTGCTACTGCCCCTTAAACTTCTAGTTTTTCTCTGAAACTGAAATATAAAACTAAAAAAAATTGTTAATTTTGATATTAAATCGTGCCAAAATCAATTGAGATTTCTCATTTCAATAACATGAGATTTTCATACTGTTTGAAATTAATTTATTTCTTCTGAAAAAAATAGCAGTACAATAATCGATACATACTTTCATAGGAAATTGAACTTTATTTAGAACGCTCGTCAAAAAAGGTCTCTTATAATTCTTTGGCAAATCTACTCTTTCAAGAGTTATTCGAGGAACTTAGAGCTGAACTTAAAATAAATTTTGAGATTTTTTTTACTTCTTCAGTAAATCTTTTATATTAATTACCAAATTTTGCAATGAATTGTCTTCTTACACTGAAAGAAATTTTCTTTGAAAATTACCGTAGAATTCACAGTAATCGTGGGACGGATAGCACAGCCTCATCATTTGTCGGTAAGTGAAATAATTTTTAAGTTTTCTTTCAACAAATTTTATAGTACTCTATCGTAAATTCTATCAGGTTTTTCATAAATTTTATCAAGTCTACCATAAAATAAATTTATTCATAAAACTAGAAATTTTTTTATAATCCTAAAATATCTCCGATACATTTTATTATTTCAAGGGTAATTTTGTCCAAAAGATCTAATTTTGAGATTTGTATTAACCCTTTTTAGTCTTAAGAGGTCTTAAAACATCGCCATGTGTGACAAGTCAGAAAAGCACGAATTACAACGTCCCGCGTATATCAGTCAAACGCAAATGTAGTAGTATTACCGCAAGTACCTTTCCATTGATATAACCCCCACTTATTGACTTAACTGATGTATCGATAGTTCAATTTTGTTAATATTTATATTCGTAATATACGTCCTTTCCGCACGTGATACGGTAACGAATGGGACTTTAAGGCCAAGCGCTGAAGGGTTAATATAACAATTTAAAATATATCTTTAACTTTCATTTATTTGTCTGCAATTTTTGTGAGTCAATCCTTTCGTACACCCAAAAAACAAATTTCTTGCGTCAAGAAAATTTTAAAGAAAACGGAAGTTATTTTGGAGCAAGAAAAAATTTTCTTGGCTCAAGAAACTTTGACTTCCCATACAAAAAATGATGATCGGCCCGATACTGGGCCAAGACTGGTAACCGATCCTTAAGTATCGGCCGAGTACCGTGAAATATCGTTGGGCCAAGACTGGGCGAGCATCGGATGATAACACCCAGCCGATATAGGCGACTGAGCATCGGCCGAACATAGTAACCAAGCATTGGCCGAACATCGGCCAAACATAGGCAAAAAAATCAAATTTTATGTAAAATAATTAAAAAAATTTTTTTTTCGTTGTTTATTTTTGAATTATTATTATTCTGAGGTGATGGACTACTGGTTGATAGAAATTAATTCTGAAAAAATTCGGTTGTGAAGGGATTTGATCCTGGTTCGTCTGCGTAGAAGTCTCGAGCGGTGTCACGGGCGCTGCTAACTGATCTGAGTGTCGTATGCTTAGTTCAACAATCAATTTTTCTCAGTATGATTGAGTTAACTTGATTGTTGTTACGAATTTTTCTATTTATTTCATAATTGAACAATTTCTGAATTTTAATAATAAAAAATAACTTCCTAGACTTCCTAACAATAACTTCCTAACAAGATTATGAAACTTAGTTTTAAAGAGAGTTTTATCATATTAACAAATCAACTATCGCTGATCAATGTAAAAAACTAATAATTGATGTTAATATGCTGATTCCTAATAATCAAATTAAATTTTAAACTTGTAATGGAGCTTATCCTGTTGCAGCTACAAAACTAGGCCTGTAGCTGCTACAATTTTTTTTTTTCCGTGCATACTTTTTTCTCTCTCGCCTTCTATTGAACAAACGGAAGTATCTCTGTCACACTTGTACAACAAATGAAATCTTAAAACGCATTTTATGGAGAAATAAATGAAAATTTTCCAAAAAAGAGCTTAGCTCTTCGACAGATAATTTATAAATTTAATTATAATTAACTATCGAAAAGCGAAGCGCTTTTTTCGAAATTTATTTTTTACATTTTACATGAGCAAAATACGTTTGAAACTTTACTATCAACAGCTCTTAAGCCATAAAAATGTCTTGGTTCAAGAAAATTTCACTTTGTTTCAATCATATATCGTTAAAATATATTTTTTATATTGTCTATATCTTTAAGCATGGTTAAAATTCATAGAACAAACACATTTAGCCGTTTATTTATGGTCATGCAAGACTATATATAATATACCTTTTTTTGGCGGTATTTAATAACGATCATTAAAACATCCGAATTAATAATACAAATATTTTATGGATATTGGTTTTTTGCGTTCACAATCCATGGTCTGCCAAATCATATATATGAGTATAGCATTAAGAAGAGTAGATGTAAAGTTTATATAGGGTGGAAATGTCTACACCACTCTCAGGTATAGAATAAAGCAGATCCATGTGTCCAGGTGACAGGCTTTCGGACAAGTGATTCATGGGAGTTTCGATATGTTTTTTACACTTTTCGACGATCTTATTAGAAATTCTAATGAGGATGGTTATGTTTCTTCCATCGAGTTCAGTTGTCGATATAAGACAAACAGTGACACAAGACTGGTAGCAACTAAAGATCAAACAATCCAATCATACGGATTTCTTACTTGATCTTTTTTATTCTATATCAGTGAATCGGTGAATATTTCAAGTCCATCACATTATTGTGTGATCTCACAATGTTGACATGATATCTTTGTTAAAAGAGTTAACCGTAGAAAAAAATTTCTTGATTTCAAGCAAATTTAAAAATAATCATTTGAATAAAAAGACCATATATGGGCTCATTTAAAAATAATTTTCAACAATATACAACAAAATTTAAATTTTAAAATCATATTTTAAAATTTTTTTCATTGCAGCTGTCGTATACGAAGAGCTCAAAAATGTAATGAGTGCAATCTTAAGCGCTTAATAAGTATGGAATTAGCGGGAAGTTGCAGGGATGGCCTTTAGGGTCAACCGTTTTCCTAATTATTTTTTTTTTTTAGATATTCTTAATTTTGATGTCAAAGAAATAGTGTATTTGATTTGAACATCGAATGATCGTAAAAATTCATTATTTTCCCGCATGGAGAAATATATATGTCAAAAATATATGTCGCATATACACAGTAAAAAATTTTTGTCATTGTGTAAAGTGTAAAAATGTTTGTGTAGAATTTAACATTTTAGTGTGTAGAATTTAAAATTTTAGTATGTTGATTCAACACAATAGAGTGTTGATTCAACACAAATTCTGTAAAAAAAGTCATCAACACAAATTTTTGTGTTAAATTTATCGAAAAATTTTTTACTGTGTATAATATATATGCTGCATATATTAACGCAAAAAAAAAAATATGTCAATATATATTTTTCACATAGATGCTGACATATATGCAGAGAAATACGCTAAAATATATGTAGACATATATGCAAGCATGCACTGGAAAAAAAATTTCTCAGTTTGAATCAAGAAAGTTAAATTCTTCAAAATTATTTTCTTGATTTGTTAAATTTTTTTCTGTGTATCTCTAGACATATATATTGCATTTATATACGCGCATATATGTGAATATATATGCACGCATATATGTGAACATATATGCCGATATATATTTGCACATATTTTCCGCATATATATTTTTCCATGCGGCCTGGGTAAAAAAGATTATGTGTAATTATATATAATTATGTATGATTCATATATAATTCTGTATAATTATATATAATTGTATATAATTCTGGATATATTTTTTCCTTTATTTTGTATATTTATCTATAATTATGCAGAATTATGCATAATCATATATAGTTATATATCGTTTTATATAATAGTTTAGATGATTTTTGTATCATTATATATAGCAACGCAAAATTATATATTATAATATATAATATATAATTATGGAAAATTATGTGTAATTCCACATATTTCTATAGAAAGTTTTAGCTATTTTTGTATAATTATGTAAGAATATATATAATCATACCTAATTATATATAATTCTACACGGAAAGAAAAATATGGGGACTATTCCCAGGCAATTATGGGAACTGTTCCCATGAATTATAGGAACCGTTCCCATAATTATAGGAAATTTTCCCAGAATTATGGGAACATTTCCCATAACGATGGGAATGGTTCCCATAATGATATAGGAATGGTTTCGATAATTATAGGAATAATTCTTATACAATTATAGGAACCATTCCTATAATATTATGGGAAATATTCCCATAATGATATAGTAATGGTTCCTATATCATTATGGAAACTATTTCCATAATGATATAGGAACGATTCCTAGAATATTATAGGAATCATTTCTGTACCATTATGAGAATCGTTCTCAAAATAAAATAAAGATAAAATTTTCGTACGGAGTAAGTTCTAAATAATTTCTATAATAATTTCTATACACGGAAAAAAAAATTGATTTTCATGTGACAGCGACATAATTTTCATTTAGTATGCAATAATTGTTAAAACAACAACAATTATTAAATAATAATAATCTATATTATTATTAAGAGAGTAAAAAAAATTTTGTGGCCGGTGTATTTGTATGATAAAATCGGTTTTTGCTTAGAGTTGAGCCTTTTCAAAGTTTCATATCATTTTCACCGATAATCAATTTATTATAATGAGAATTTAAGCTGCATTCGAAAATGCTCTGTGTCTAGATACATAATGAAAAAATGACCTTGCATCTGGTAAACCATTGACATTTTTGAAGATATAAGCTCATCCCAATGTTACACTCATCAAGAGCTTTCATTTGGATACTCACATGCATTTTGATATATTTCTCATATATACATATATATAATATATATAAATATATAAAATATATGAAAAATTGATGTGGGTACTCAGATGAAAGGTCTCGATGAGTGTAATGTCGGAATGAGCTTATATTTTTAAAAATGTCAATAATTCACAAGATACAAGGTCATATCTTATGTGACAGGGAAAATCGAACTTCCCGGGGTCATTTTCGACCCAATAATTGACGCACGGTAGGTAAGGGCTTTCCCTTACCGTTCAATTTTTTTGACAAGAATTTCGACTTGTCACCGGGCGTGCAAATCACAGGTCCCTACTACTGTCCCCGAAAAACGAAGCGGGGTGTAACTATGGGAAAGTTCGAGAGCCCGAGTTCGGGGTTATAAAAGAGCGTGCACGAAAATGATCGAGGCTTTTTCCTCTGGAAGCCAGTGGCCTATTGCCTTTTGTAAATCAGTGACCTTTTTTTAAGACCAGTTTAAATTAGACAGTGCAGTCTTGGTAATTGAGAAGCAACTACGGAGGAGTTTATCATGGTGTTTGGAATTGGACAAGCCCTGATCGGGGGCCAGCATCGTGGGTTAAGACGACAAGACGCCAAGCAGCTGAGCCAGCCAAGTTGGACCGGAGTATCAATCGTCGTTGGTTAAACAAAAGTTGAGTTACCAGGTATTTTTGATTATTTTAGGCCAGAATTGATTAATTATTTAATTAAGAGGCTGAAATAATTAAAGTATATTTCTCGAGCGGTCATTGTTACATTAGCAAGTTTAGTACTTTAGAAATTTATGCGTCAAAGTCATTTAGTTTGTTTTCGTTACTGGATATTTATCTTTAGAGAATGAAATTAATAGATTATTTGTGAATTTACGGTAGATAATTGAATCAGTAATTTATTATAGGCCTGTTGGCTATAATAAATTAATTTAGTTAATAATTTCAAGATATAAAGAAAAGTGAATTTGTATAGTAAAGGAAAATGCGTAATTAAGTCAGTGAAGGTCATTCTAGTATGTTCTATAGTTGAAAATTTTGTATTGAGACGCTAAGATATTAACAGTTGATGTTTAGAATTTTGTTTAGAAAAGATTTAATTTAGTAAATTTTGTAACGAGTTCAGTAGAATTTATTAATTGAAAATATTAGCAGAAAATTGAGTAAGTGAACTAGTACAGAAATTTAGTGATTATTTAATGTAGTTGAATTTATTTGCAGTAAATGAGTGTTGAAGTGAAATTAAGTAGATTATGATAGTATTGTAAGTTTTGGAAAGTTTAATTTAGACCGGTGGATAATGTAATTGAATTGTTAATTTAGAAAAGGTGCATAATGAATTTATTAAGAAATTGTTTGAATTTAAAGGTAATTTATTAGAAAATTTCGATAAAGTAATTCGGTGAATTTAGTAAATTTAGTAAATCTGAAAATTGGATTTTATTTATGAATAATTGTTGAGAGGTTATTTAAGAAGATTTAAGAAATGAGTTTAGATAATAAGAAATTTATGAGTAATTAAATTTAGTAAAACAGAATATGTGAAGAGTTTTGTTGAAGAATTGTGAATTATGATAGGATTAAAATTTGGAATTTTAGTTTAGTAGTGATTTAGATAAATGAATAAGAATTAAGAATGAATATGAATTTGGAAGCTTTTTATGAAATTTGGGAATTTTATATTGTCAGTTATTCCGCCAAATGACGAGGGTTTTAAGTAATTAAGGAATAGAAGATAGACGCGTAATGGTATATATTTGAGTTAAAATTTAAGAATCTAGATGCGTAATGGTCTATGATTAAATTTGGAATTAAAGATAGATGCGTAATGGTCTATAATAGAGTTTAGGAATTAAGAAGATAGATGCGTAATGATCTATGGTGAAAAGAATTTAAGGATATTTAGTTTATAAGGATTTTTGGCAAGTGTCTGTTGAGAAAGCGTTTCTCGGAAATTTATATTATATTGGATTTGGACTGTGAAACAGTTGGTTATTTGTAATATTTTAAGATTTATTTATTGTTCAATAAAATTGATTAACGAGAGAAAATTATCCTCAGTATTTATTTTCAGCCTATCTCAACTTCTCACGACCCGACTTTCCTGCTCGTGCTCTTCCGGTTTCTGGGACACCGCGAAAATAATCCCAGTGGCGCCCTTTTCATAAGGAAAGGGGTGACCAATTGAACAGGGTTAACCACCCCGTTACACTTAAGTATTGACATTTTTAAAGATATAAGCTCATCCTGATGTTATACTCATCAAAAGCTTTCATTTGAGTACCCACATGTATTTTTGATATATTTTTCATATTTACGTATATATAATATACATAAATATATAAAATATATGAAAAATTAATGTGGGTACTCAAATGAAAGGTCTCGATGAGTGTACACGGAGAAAATAAAACAGCAATGATTACTGCTTCGTATAAATATTAGAAAAATGTTCATCGTCAGTAGTGAGCGCTGTACGAAACACGACTGGATCGTGCCAGAACACGACTCAGTAGTGTACAGACAATAGTCAGTAGTTCTTATGTAGCGCTCTCTACTGTACCAACCATTCTAACCTCATTTTCTTCCAAAGCAGTAGTGAGTACTGCACAAAGTAGTAAGCAGTGTTGTTTTTTTTTCTCCGTGTAACATCGAGATGAGCTTATATCCTTAAAATTGTCAATAGTTCACAAGATACAAGGTCATTTCTCAATTATATGTCTAGAGATAGAGCATTTTCGAATGCGACCTAAATACTTATCATCATAAATTGACTATCGATGAGAATGATATGAAACCTTGAAAAGGCACAAATTCAAGTCAAGTTAATTTTTTTTTCCCGTGTAGGATTTAAACCTATATATCGTGGGAATAATTCCTATGTTAGTATAGCAATGATTCCTATAGCATTATGGGAACCATTTCCATAATATTATAGGAATAATTCCTATAATAGTATAGGAATGATTCCTATAGTATTATGGGAACCATTCCCATAATGATATAGGAATAGTTTCTATAATAGTATAGGAATTATTCCTATAGCATTATGGGAACCATTCCCATAATGGTATAGGAATAGTTCCCATAATTTTCTTTCCGTGTACGTAATTTTCTCGGTCATTTTGTATAATTCTATATGATTATGTAAAAGTATATAGAATCATGTATAATTCTATATAATTTCGTACAATATTTTTCTCGTGTTTAACCATTTATATAAAATTATATATAATTGTACATTTATGTAGGATTATAATCCTACATTATATTTTGGTTATGGTTGTATAATTGCTTATAATAATGTAGAATTATATATAATGATATAAAATTATGTACAATTTTAAAAATTTATGTATGATGTTTTTCGTAATTTTTGTATAATTATAAACAATTATGTATAATTATATCAAATCATATTAAATTATGATATAATAGATAATGATTTTTAACTTCCCGCTAAAAATCTCAGATTTTCAAAAATCGGGAAGTTATTGTTTTCACCCCGTTTTGCAAAAATCGAGTTTTCATCAGATCTTGACGTTTGAAGGTCACAGGGAGCTTCCCTGACCACCCCCGCGATGTTGTCACTATGTCTGTCTGTATGTATGTATGTATGTATGTGTGTGTGTGTGTGTGTGTGTGTGTGTGTGTGTGTGTGTGTGTGTGTGTGTGTGTGTTTGGGGGGGGGGGAATCCTTTTTACGGATTCTAGGCATAGTTGTTGGCCTGGATATGTGGCGACTCGACGCAGCGTCATACTAAAACTCGACGCTAACGCCCCTACCCACTAAACCCTAAACCCCTTTCCTCTTTCCTCTAATCCCTCATGGGAACCGCCGTTAGGCATTACTTCGTGAGGGGAGGATATAGCTACTGCTCTTCTTTCTGGTAGCTAAGGTGTTATTTTACCTTTCTTCTAGTTGTTGTCATTTTCTCTTCTTCTTTCGATGGAACGCAAGTCTATGAGGACTTCTGTTGCAAATGTGCTGATGGCGTTCCAGGAGGCTCTTGATGACAACATTGCTTCTACTATTGTCTCTGGTTGGATTTTCTTCTTTAGGATCATCTCCAGCTCATCTCGCTGTGGATAAAATCGTGGGCACTCAAAGAAAACGTGCTCCGCGTCTTCATTGATTCCTGAGCAGGACGGGCACTCCAGTGAATCATCATGCTTGAAACGGTGAAGATACGTCCGAAAACATCCATGTCCTGACAACATCTGCGTCAGATAGTAATTGACCTCACCATGACTTCGGTTTAGCCAAACGTCGATCTTCGGTATGAGACGGTGTGTCCATCTTCCTGTTGTCGCGGCGTCCCACTGCGATTGCCATCGTGCGATACTCTTCTGCCGTTCTTCAGCTCTGAGTTCTTCGGCACTTAGTGTGGTTGTCTTCTTTCGTTGGTAAAGGTTCCGTCTTTCCTCAGCTAGGACTCTGAGCGGCAAAGCTCCGGAAATGACACACACTGCTTCCATAGATATTGTGCGGAAGGCACTTGCTACTCTTAAGGCACTCAGACGGTAGACTGGTCCAGCCTTTCTCCATGATTCTTGCTTTTCTAGTGCGTCCGCCCAGATAGATATTCCGTAAGTGAGCACTGATGTCACTACAGATGATAGTAGTAGTCTTCTGCTCTGCTTTGGGCCTCCGACGTTTGGCATCAGCCGTGCTAAGCTAGCTACCACTGCTGATGCTTTTGCACTCACGTGTTCGACTTGCTGCTTAAAGTTGAGTCGGGCATCAAGCATCACTCCCAGATATCGGATATATGGTTGTGATGTGATTTCTTGTTCTCCGACTTTCAGTTTTATGGTCTTTATCACTTTTCTGCTGGTAATAAGCACAGCCTCAGTCTTCTGTTTAGCCAGTTGTAGATTCATTGAATCCATCCACCGGTTAACTTTCTCAAAGGTGATACCGAACATGTGGTTTATCTCATCTAGGTGTTTCGCAACGATTACGACAGCTACATCGTCTGCATATGCAACAAGCTTGACACTTCTTGGTAGAGTCAGTCTCAGCAGGCCATCATACATAACATTCCACAGAAGTGGACCCAGAACAGAACCCTGGGGTACACCTCCGGTAATATCGTACTCTTTTGGACCATTTTCCGTGTCGTACCTCAGGATTCTGTCCGTGAAGTAGCTAGCCACTATCCTACGTAGGTATCCTGGTACGTTTTTCTCTTCCAGAGCTTGCATAATGCAGTCCCAGTTGGCGGAGTTGAAGGCACTTTTGATGTCCAAAGTGGCCACCAGGCAGTACTTCTTCGCTCCACCCTTCCATCTGATCCCTTCGATTGCCTCCTTGGCCGTTGCAACAACCAGGTTGATTGCGTCCAGGGTTAATCGTCCTTTCCGAAAACCATACTGGTTGTCTGCCAGGAGTGGATCGACAACTGCTTCTATTCTTTGGTGGATTATACGCTCAAGTATCTTACCTGCCGTGTCTAACATACAAAGTGGTCGATAAGATGACGGTTCTTCTGGTGGCTTTTTCCCTTTTGGAAGTAGTACTAGTCGTTGCTGCTGCTTCCACTTCCGAGGGAAAATCCCTTCCTTGAGGCATATGTCGTAGACGTCCAGGAACAATGATGGCACTGCATTTATAGTTGTTTTTAAAGCAATATTGGGGACCCCGTCCAATCCCGGCGCTTTATTGTTCCCTTCACGATTACAAGCCTCCATCAGTTTTTCCTCCGTGACAAATGGAATGTCATCCATTTCATTCTGCTCTAATAGGTAGTTAAACTCGCTTTGTTCGGGGAACAACGCGTTTACGATCTTCTGTAGGGGTTGAGGACACGTAGGTGATGGCATTAGCTGGTTTTTAAGATGGGTCATGACCACCTTATACGGCCTACCCCACAGATCTCTATCCACCTCGATGATGAGCTCCTTCCAGCATTTTCTTTTGCTATCTTTGATGGCTTTGTTCAGGGATCGACGGACTTTTTTGTACTCTGCGACCAGCTCCACAGAGTTAGGTCGTCGGTAGCCACGCTGAGATATTCTTCTCTTCTGATGACACTCTTTACGAAGGGCGCTGATGTGGTCGTTCCACCAGTGAACGGAAGGTCTTGAGTTCATGCCACGTCTACGAGACATACTGGCGTCGTACGCCTGGGTCACTCTTTTCATCAGGTCCTTGGTCTTTTCTTCTGCGCAGCCCGCGATAATCTGGTCACTATTGAGAGCTACTAATAATGCACTTGGGTCAAGAGTTTTTACCTTCCAACCAATGGTGTAACGTTGCTTTTTAGGTCTTCTCGGGCTCTGGGCGTTTAATATTTCCCAGAGAATCGCGTTGTGATCGCTGGCTGTGTAGGTATCCATCACCTTCCAGTTGATATTACCTCTGGTGAGGCTGCCACTGACGAAGGTGAGATCTACAATAGAACTTGCGTCTCCTTTGGTGTAGGTTAGTGTGTCACCACTGTTGAGCAGTACTACATCTTATGTAGAAAAGGCTTCTAGTAATTCCTTTCCTCGCACGTTTGTATGCTTGCTGCCCCAGTCTACTGCCCAGGCGTTGAAGTCCCCAGCTATTGCCACTGGGTGGTAATGCTTCGCGTCCTCGGTAAGTCGATCCAGAAATGCGATGAATTCGACAGTAGAGAGGCTAGGTGGTGCGTAACAGCTATAGAAGCGGATGCCCTCTACTGATACTGCTACAAAGCCGGCATTGCTGTTGTCGACTGCATTTTGGAAAGGGAGCTTGCCACATGACCAGATGACAGCTCTGGATGCGCTGTCAGATTCCCAGGGTTGGGTACTCAGGTGTTTATATGGCTCTGCTATCAGTACCAAGTCAAGCTCTAGTTCTCGCACGGATTGCATGAGCAGGTCATGCGCTGCCTCACAATGGATGAGATTGAGCTGCAGTATCCTCATGCTTGTTTGTTCGTCAACTTCTGGAGTGCATTCTGAAATAACGGGCACTTATGGGTACCGGCATGGTGGGCAACCTCGTAACAAATAATATACCTTGTAACAAATATAAATAATGCTGTGAAGCGGGAAAGAATAGGAGTTACGGATAATTATTACGTGAAGCGTTCCAACATTCACGTAACAGGATAATTGGTAGGAAAGGATTGAGAAAGGATTGTGGAGAGGATCATCTTAATGTGAGTTTATAGAATATGCGAGAAAAAATTATTAGATAGCTCGGACTGGGATACGAACCCAGAACCTTCCGAAGACATGTCGGCTACTCTGCACTTTCAATCTCAGCACATAATGCACATTTGGCTGGATTTTCACAATCAGCAATCTTGTGCCCTTCTTGTCCGCACCTGATGCAAAGCTTCGACCGGTCCACCTTGCTTTTGCACTGGGATCCATGATGTCCGAAATGCCAGCATTTAAAGCATTGAATAGGTCTCTTCTTTGCCCTTATTCGGCAATTAACCCAACCAATCCCGATTTTGCTACTTCCATCCAGTAGTTTCTGTGCTGTTGCTGCTGGTAGAATTACTGAGTATGGTAGAATTACTGAGTAGAATTTTGAGTACCTCTATAGGCCTTACGGATCTTGATTGCCTCTAGTGGTATCTCACAGCCATCTCCAGCTTCCTCCTGTAGGGCACCCTGGATGTGGTCCTTAGTTGTGTCATCATCGACGTCTCGGATCTCAATTACCTCCTGTGGTCCTTTGCAGGTTACTCTTGCGTCTTCTTTCAGAATGTCTGCAATGGTCTTTCTCAATGTTTGGCCTTTGTCGGTGCTCATTAAATATCTACTACTTTAATTTTCATTAAAATAAATATTCATTTTCTGTAATTAACTCAGTTTCAACCTCAAATCATTGACACATAACAAGACAGATACATCCATAACAATCACAAGTAAGGTTAGGCTTGTAAACATAAGTAATAGAGTGAGCGCGACTACCGACTTTCGGACTTTCTGCCGCCTCGTGTCTCGTTGTTAGTGCATGAATACATTTTTTCGGCTCCCCGTCGTACAGCGCATGCGCGACTCGACCACGGCATAAATGTCAGGCTTTCTGCAGTGAAATCGCAACAGAAACCCCGTACTTTCGACCAGCGTAGTAAGAAAAGAACAAAATACTTTTCTCGGTTTTCTTTCGTTCACGATAACTCACGAACGAATCAACCGATTTTGACCGGACTGGCGGCGATCGACGCGGTTTTTTGATGTTAAAAGCTGATCAGTTTTTGGGATTGATCGGTAAAGCCGTTTAAAAGTTATTCCAAAAAAACCACTTTACAAAAAATTTTTTTTTGTAGTTTTTTTGCAATTTTGAAAAATCTAGCGAACCGAATCGATTCAAATTTTCACGAAATTTAATGGCCATGATACTCTTTGGATCGCCACCGATTTCGATCCGATCGACCAAGCCGTTCAAAAGTTATAAGAGGTTTACACACACACACACACACACACACACACACACACACACACACACACACACACATACATACATACAGCCGCACGGACACCATCGCGGGAATAATCAGGGAAGCTTCCTAGGACCTCAAAACGTCGAGATCTGATGAAAACTCGATTTTTGCAAAACGGGGTGAAAACAAAAACTTCCCGATTTTTGAAAATCTTCGATTTTCTTAGCGGGAAGTTAAAAATTATAAAAACGGTTCACCCTAAAGGCCATCTCTGCAACTTCCCGCTAATTCGATTTCTGGGCGCTTAAAATTGTACTTATGACATTTTAAAGATTTTTGAGCTCAAAATATAATTTATGTGATATTTTGAGCTTACTGAGCTTAAAGAAATAATATTTCTATGCATTTGAGCTCTCCTAGCTCAACAGTCTGATAGAAGTTTCATAGAACACTATTTTTGGAATTTTCAAACCGTAATAACTTTTGAATGGATTAACCAATTTTCACGCGGTTGGTGGCATTCGACGCAGTTTTATCATCCTCATAAGTCATTTTCAGGTTTTTATTGACCGATTTTGACCGGATTAGCGACGATCGGCGTGGTTTTTCAAGCTTAAGGGCGGATTAGTTTTTGAAGTTGATCAATAGAGCGGTTTAAAAGATATTCCAAAAAAACCACTTTTAAAAGTGATTTTTAACTTCCCGCTAAAAATCTCAGATTTTCAAAAATCGGGAAGTTATTGTTTTCACCCCGTTTTGCAGAAATCGAGTTTTCATCAGATCTCGACGTTTTAAGGTCATAGGAAGCTTCCGTGACTACCCCCGCGCTGGTGTCTGTATGTCTGTATGTATGTATGTGTGTGTGTATGTGTGTGTATGGATGTATGTGACCCTCTTATAACTTTTGAACGGCTTGACCGATTTGATCACGGTTGGTGCCATTCGAAAGGGCTTGCCCAAACTTAGATTTCCTGAAAATTTGAACCGATTCGGACCGATAGATTTTGAGAAATCGTAAAAAAACTACAAAAAAAAATTTTTTCAAAAGTGTTTCTTTTTAAATAACTTTTAAACGGCTCTACCGATCAATTTCAAAAACTAATCAGCTCTTAACGTCAAAAAACCACGTCGATCGCCGCCAGTCTGGTCAAATTCGGTTTATTCGTTCGTGAGTTATCGTTGACGAAAGAAAACCGAAGAAAACGTTTTTTCGGAATTACTCCGAATTTTTCCACTCTGTTGATATAAACTCAAAGATTTTTTATGAAGCTTAAAAAACTGCGTCGAATGCTGCCAACCGCGTGAAAATCGTTTCATTCATTCAAAAGTTATTGCGATTTTAAAATAAAAAAAATAGTGTTTTATCAAACTTCTATTAAACTTTTGAGCTCGAAGAGCTCAAAAGCATACAAAAGCTATTTTTTTGAACTCGGAGAACTCAAAATAATACACAAATTGTATTTAAGAGCTCGAAGAGCTCTAAAACGTCATTAGTGCGATTTCAAGCGTTTAGGTATAGAATTGGCGGGAAGTTGCAGGGATGGCCTTCAGGGTCAACCGTTTTCCTAATTTTTTTCTTATTTTTTTTGAGATTTTTCAAGATTTCTTAAAATCTATAAAATCTATCTATAAAAAATTATAATTATTTGTTTATTAAAAAAAAAATATAAGAGTGACACAAAAAATAGAAATTCAAAAAATATCATCAAATGTTTGATTCAAATTTTTCAAAAAATTTTATTTACAATAAAAAAAATAATTGAAATTAATTTTTAATTAATAAAAATTATTTTTTTGAGTAATTGAAAATCACCTGCACTACGAGCCTAAGAATAAGGTAATTTATTGATTATAAATTTTTATTTATTAATTAATTTTACTTCAATTATTTCTAAGAAACAAGATTCCGTCAGCAATATTTAGATTTAATAATAAACTCAAATGTTTGACAAAAGATCCAAATAATGATTTAAATAATAGCTAATGTTCGTAAATTTCTTGATGAAATGGGATATTTGAAGATTAAAACCCGAATGATGAACACGATTGCTGGTGGTGCTACTGCAAAACTATTTATTACGCATCATAATGATTTAAATATGGATTTTTTATGCGTGTTGCTCCTGAATTAGGGGAGGGGGGCGGCAAAATGAGACCCTAAGGGCAAAATCGGCCCCCTAAAATTTTCAATATCCAAAAATATTTGGGTGCAAAATGGGCCCCCAACATTTCCAGCTCTCGAAGTGTTTGGGAGGTATAATGGCGATGTGTGTGTGTGTGTGTGTGTGTGTGTGTGTGTGTGTGTGTGTGTGTGTGTGTGTGTGTGTGTGTGTGTTCGTGCATGAACGTAAACCTCTCATAACTTTCAAACGGCTCGACCGATTCAAACGGGATAGAACACGAATTTTTCTACTCCGATACGACAAAAAAAAATTTCAGTCATCGGGACCGCGGTGAGAATAGTTGGAGAGGTGTCACGATCCGGAAAAAAATTTCTATCTTAGTTTGGACTATTAATTGTCCAAATTCTTTAAGAAGATAATTATTTATTAATCTATGCAACTAAAAGAATAAGGTCATAAATCCGATAGATTTATATAAAAAAAAAATGATTTTTTTAGTTAAGGTAGTTCCTCCGCGGTATATTGTGTGGTCAGAGCATTTCACTATAGTCGTGAGATTGATACTACTGTCCAATCATTATTTACTATAGAAATATGATTTATCAAAATAACCAAAAAAAAATTTTTCAATTATTATATCTCGACAACAAAACGATAAAGTGCTACTTTCTTCTTTTTAATTTATTAAGAAAAATATTCTTTTTTATTCTGTTAGTTTCTTTTTCCAATTCTGTCGAGGAATTTTTCAATATAACAAAGAATATTTAGGTAGCCAGACAATTTTTCATGCTTCAAATGAGACTGAAAATCGCAAACTTTGTTATTTACTATCTTGCTTTCTAAACGGTAAAAAAATTCTGAAACTTTGAGATATATTAGTAAAAGCTGTTTTTAAGCAGTGAAAAAAAATTAACAAAGCTGTCGATAAGTAGTTACACAGAGGGACTGCCTTAAATTTAGTATCTTTGGAAAGGTTTTGAGCCAAATTTATGCCTTTTAAATGTTTCAAATGCTTTCAATCGATATTTTATTTATCATGGTAAATTGGAGGATTAGTTATAAATAGATTCGAATATCACGCTAAATAAAATTTGTAAGGAAAGTCTAGACCTAGAAATAATTTTATTTTCGTTGTGCACCTGACTCTCTGTTATTTAATTTATTTTTGTAGAAAACAATGTTACTGCGAGTCCTACGTCTAATTATTCTCTTTCATTTAATTGTGTATGTAAATTTTTTTTAATTTACGTTGAGGATTGTAAGAGCAATAATTAAAATTAATTAAGTATCGCGCGCCTTTAACGCAAAGCTTCGTGTGTCTTTTTAAATTATATTTTAGTAGAGAATTACAAAAACAGTAGAAGTAATTAAAAATAGACTTTGAATGCGATGCAATGTTGAAAAAATATCTGAAATGTTAACACCAAGAAATCTATATTATTATCTATACATAATTAAATAAATGAGGAATATTTTGTCTTCGGGGTAATTATATAGTAAAATTAGTTTCTAAGTTTAATTTTATGTTATTAGAAAGGTTTTGACCTACGTTTGTGCCTTTTAAAGGTTTTTAGAGATAGTTAATTTATTACGATAAGTTTTATGAATAGTTATAAATAGACTCGAATGTTGCACTGATTAAGATTTGTTTTATTTAAATTCATATGTAAATAAGTTCTGTTTTAGTTTCATTGATTTTTCAAAAAAACGATTAAGTAAAGGAAATATTTAAGTCTAGATTTACAAAAATTCAATTTTATAACACATCCAAAGAATTGGGCGAAAATCAGCTACCCAATTGTCACAAAGAATAATATTTTTTTTTTAAATTATACTTAAAAGACGTCAAAAATTAACAACTTTAAACTTTAAATTAACTTACTAGTAAACAAATTTTACTAAATAGTTTGAATAGTTTTATAATCGAAAAATAAAAAAACTAAACAGTAATGATAAATTCCATGTTAATTTAAAAAAAATAGTTCACTGTTGGTTCTTTATTACAGGCAAGTGCAAAGTGGTGAAAAAGAAGGCGAACTATTTATGAGCACACTTCTAATTACCCGGAGTTTTCAACGGGTAACGAGAGTGAAAGAGTGAAAGAGAAAGAGAGAAGGAGAAAGAAAAAGAGAGTTGAATGAAGACGAAGATGGAGATGGTGAGTTGAGAACAAAAAGAGAGAAATCAGGCTATAACTTATGACCAAACGACTTTTTTATTTTCGTTTTCATTTGAATATGAATTACCCGAGCTCCATACATATATATGCCCCTAATTATTTACGTCGCAATTAATAAATATAATATTACTTTATTATGTCTCCCAAAAATGATACTCGGCGTAATAAAAAATTTATCGGGCAAGCCGTAACACTGAACACAGGACGAATTTAACAATCGTGTTACGGCTTATAGAGCCACAAAGAGAAGTGAAATGGCTCTTCATTTTTCCTTTATACCGAGATCCGCTACATGAGTCTATGTAAGGGATAACTGCACTATAACCATACTGTCCTAGGATATTGTAGGGGCAAGGCGGAAAGGGACGGAGGAGAAAAAGAAGTGAAGTACTTGCTCTAAGGACTTCCTATTCTATTTTAACGTCAGCGGGTCGAGTAATAAAAAAAAAGCACATGTAGAAAATCTGAGCAGATAGGAGACGACGCGTCATTACGGGCTTTTCTTACAGATATTTACGATCTCGTCGTTAAAATCCATTCCACGTGACCATCAATTTTGATAATATAACAACAAACATTACCACTAAAATAGGTTTTATTGAATCTTATAGAAATCTAGCTATTGCATTTGTCTTCCCGACTAGAATTTTAGTGAGGCATGCCAAAAAATCAGTTCGGGGCGAAGTTGGCTTTCCGAACTTAGGCTAGCCCAATTCGGATCTTATTTGTTTTAAATTAGGCAAGCCGAACATTGGTATGCCAAAAGAATTCCACATTCGATGTAATCTCGTAATAGTTTGGCACTGTCTAAGTTCGGCATATCATGGATTGCCTAATTAGTACGAAATAACGGTAACCAACGGCTTACCGAAGTTTGGTTCACCAAGCTCGGGCTTACTTAGGTAAACCTGTGGAAATGCCTAAGTTCGATGTATCATGGATTGCCTAACTGTTATGAAATAACAGTAACCAAAGGCTTACCGAAACTTGGCATACCATGATCGAGCTTCTTTAGGCAAAACTGTGGAAATGCCTAAGTTTGGTATGTCATGGATTGCCAAACTGTTATGAAATAACGGTAACCAAAGGTTTACTGAAACTTGGCATACCACGATCGAGCTTCTTTAGGCAAAACTGTGGAAATGCCTAAGTTTGGTATGTCATGGATTGCCAAACTGTTATGAAATAACGGTAACCAAAGGTTTACTGAAACTTGGCATACCACGATCGAGCTTCTTTAGGCAAAACTGTGGAAATGCCTAAGTTTGGTATGTCATGGATTGCCAAACTGTTATGAAATAACGGTAACCAAAGGTTTACTGAAACTTGGCATACCACGATCGAGCTTCTTTAGGCAAAACTGTGGAAATGCCTAAGTTTGGTATGTCATGGATTGCCAAACTGTTATGAAATAACGGTAACCAAAGGTTTACTGAAACTTGGCATACCACGATCGAGCTTCTTTAGGCAAAACTGTGGAAATGCCTAAGTTCGGTATGTCATGGATTGCCAAACTGTTATGAAATAACGGTAACCAAAGGTTTACTGAAACTTGGCATACCACGATCGAGCTTCTTTAGGCAAACCTGTGGCAATGCCTAAGTTCGATATGTCATGGATTGCCAAACTAGTATGAAATAACGGTAACCAAAGGATTACCGAAGTTTGGTTCTCCAGGCTCGGGCTCATTTAGGCAAAATTGTTGCAGTGCCTAAGTTCGGTATGCCATGAATTGCCAAACTGGTACGAAATAACGGTAATCAAAAGCTTACCGAACAGTAACTAAAGGCATTCTGAAGCTTGGTCTATCAAAATCGAACTTGACTAGGTAAGTTTGTGGCAAATTCTCACTTAGGTATAATATCGGAATTCCTAACTCGAACGTTGCAACGGTAACCGAATGTTTGCCGAAGTGTCAGGCTTATAAGTATCTTGAGGCAAGAGGTCGCTCATCGCCGGCGTAGCGTCGCGGTATGGTATAGGGCTCTCGTGCGTCGGGTAGAGTGTTCGAGTCTCGCGTTCGAAGTAAAATTTTTAATAATTATTAATTATAATTACTCTTAAGGCGGGTGTGAGGTAAATTTAAGTGTTGTGTGTGACTAATGTATCTAACTCCATCATCCCCCTTGACCTATTAAACCGACCAATCAAAAAAAACTTCATAGTAAGAAAAATCCTAAAAAGCGAAAAAAATTACCAAAAATATAAAAAAAATAATACCTAAATAAAAAAAAAAATTTTTTTTATTTACTCAGTATTTTTAAAAATTCGTCCTAAAGTCAATATTAATATTTAAAATTTTAAAAGTAAATTAAAAAAATAAGCATTCATTATTATAAATTTTTTCTTTATCATAAAAGTACACGGGAAAAAATTTCTGGGAAAATTTACGATACAACTATTGTAAAGCTGGACTATACCTTTATTACTATTAATTATCAAATATTTTAGAAGAAAAAATACTATTATTTAATGAAAAAATACGATATTACTATTGTAAAAAGTAAGAGATGAAAATTTCCAGTGCTGCCTCTGTATCTTTCCAATAGAACTATAGCAAATTTTACAATAGTTAAATTGGAATGTCTCTCAATTAGTGTGAGTGATGGCCGTGCACAGCGCTAGACTCTGAGTTTATATAAATGTTAAAGGACATGGGTCTTAGTTTACCGCGGATAGCCTAAAGGGAGAGTCTCTGGCTACCAACACAGAGTTCTGGGTTCGATTCCCAGATAGCACAAAAATATTTGTTTCTTTTTTCGATTACTGTTCAGGTACCAATTCGTGCAATCTTCTATTTCTCTCCCTCCCCAATATTTCTTTTAAAAAAACCAACTGTGAATTTTTACAATAGTTGAATTGTAAAATTCACAAACACATATTGTATAATTTGCTCTATAGTATTCGACTTTTTAAAACTCTTGCTAGTCTTATTTGTTGGATAAAATTTACAATAGTAGATCGTAAAAATTACTAAATGAGAAGTATAGTCCACCGTTACTATTTTATTTAGTAAAAATTACAATAGTAAAATAGTAATAACTCCTTCAATTTTCTTCCCGTGTAGCTAAAAACGAAGAAAGGACTAAATTTGGATTCTTCCGTGATAATTTGGTTTCTGAATTGCTGCCTAGTTAGGTAGCCAAATTCGGACCGAATGAGGTTTAGATAGTCACCAGCAAGTGTGGTTTCCAAACCACCGCCTAAGTCGGAAGCCAAGTTAGGCCCAAACTCGCGACTGCGTTACTTCCGGGACGTGGGCCAACTTTGGCTTCCTGATTCGGCGCGAGCTTGGAACTTGGCATGCCAAATTCGGAACGAACCACCGCCGAACTTAAATTTCTGGTCGGGAACAGTCATGCTCATCTCTGAACATTTTTTCCCAGGAACTCTCAAGGCTAATATCATTTTACCAAAATTTTCCAAATTGCGTTTGCTCGCCGATGCGTTTTTTTTTATTTTCCAGAAAACACAATTTGAGACGAATACAAGTCTAATTATTATATGCTTAGCATCATTAGGTCTCCATCTCAATATATTACACGTGAAAAGTAAATTAGAATCACTTAATATCAACTCAAATGATAAACTTTTGCTAATGCTCGGTCAGTAAGCAGTAAGCTAGAATGTTATTTTTTTCTTCATAGGCCCGCTCAATTCCATCCGATTGTATAATATAAGTGTTGTCAAAAAGGCATTTTGCGGCCTTGGCCATGCGATGTTCAGTGGAGAAAATAAAATCTACTGGTCTGTGATCATCAATGGTTTAATTGTCGATAACCGCATGGTAAATATAAGAATTGTTCGTTAACGAGTATATATTTTTGAGAGATCTTCTTACAATTTTTTTATGAAGAAAAAAGTGTAATATTTCAACATTGATTCGGGAATAACGCAGGAAAAAACTTTTCATAGTTTTTACCAAATATATTTCTCTTATTGTGATTTCTGACAGAGTAACTAATGTAGAATTTCTCTTATACCGGTTATACCTTTTTGGAGCAATTAATTAAAAACACTTTTATCTTGAATGTTAAGTAGATCAAAATCGAACGATTTGTTCATGAGTTACAGCGGATCAAAAACTTGTAAAATAGGGTTTTTTGTTTGCTAACCCTTAAGTATCTAGCTTGAAGAGTTCAAACTGTATCAATCTTATATTTTTGAACTTATATTTCTTAAACTTTATGAATAGATTTATCGTTCTTAATTTATGTGAAAGAATCCAAAAATTATGAAGATAGTAGATAAATCAGAAAGTAAATTGATTGAAGTCATATACAAAAACAAATACTCTTCGTAACTCCTACACACACATAACTTATAAGTCAACATAGTGTAGTTGAGGTAGAATAAGATGGTCAGTTTTTCTATTGTTGTGAGTTTGCTAACACTGAACACCTTCCCCTTGGAATGTGAAATATAAGAGATTGCCAGATTCATACTGAGGTCTTTAAGTCGTTAAGAGAAAGGGTAAATTTAAGAGTAGTGGGGTAATATTTGGGAGAAGGGGAAAACGAAGGCGGGTGCGTTATAATTTAACAGGACAACCGCGCTTACCACATCTTGTAAGCAGTTGTTTTAATAATTTTTTTTCTTTTTCAATACTTATTAATTACACATACTTTATTTGATAACCATAAAAAATTACTATTTCAAAATAAACTTTATTTTTATAGGTAATGTGGTTTTATTGATTGTCAGTTAATGGATCATCAGCAACTATGTATGTTAATAAAAATTATATTATCATAGAATAAAAAAAGTATATTCCAACAAGATATAATATAAGTGATAAATAAAATGACTATTAATTAATTTATATCTATTGAAAAATATTTTTTTAATTAATGGAAAGATTTTTTGCAGAAGTAACCTGTGCTCCGCCTCCTTTAACGCCTTTTTATTGACGCCTTCATCCGCTTAAAAGTTGTTCACGATGTTTAAACGATAGCTTTACTCAATTTCTTCCTTGAAATTTCGTTAATTGCTCAATTTACTTTTTTTTTTTAATCAATAAAATAATCGTTCAGATTATTAATTAAATAAATGTAATAATTTGTTCGAATTATTAAGTTGAAATATAGGAAAAAAAAAAACAATATTCTAAATTGGATTTTTGAATATCAGCTTAATGTTTTCAAAAGTCAATAATGAAATTCTTGTAAACATACAAAGTGTTTCTTATGGCCGAGTACACTCATTATTTGGCTCACCTATCCGCAATTACCTATTCTCTACTATACCGAAGCTAGGGCAACAGGTTTAAATTTATGGAACTATAAGAAGTGGTAGTGTGTACGTGGAGCATGTTTCTCTCTTACTCACTCATTTGCGATTACGGATTGCGGATAGAATCTTCTTCCCTTTTCACTTTCTCTGTTGCATTGTTTTCATTCCACTCTTTTAGTATCTATTAGCTTATGAGAAAGACAGAGAGAAAAAGAATAACCAAGAGGCTATCAAACTCTCATAAAACTGTCAGCCGCGACCGCCTGACTGACTTATGTGCGTCCTTTCTTTTTCCTTTTGCTTTTTTTACTTCTATTTTTTTTGCTCTTTTACCTTCTTTTTTCTGATACTTTTGGTTTGTTACCTTCATGAAACCTGTTTGTTTGTTGTTTTCTGATAAAATACCCAATGTCATTACATAAAATTATTATTTTACTATACATACTATATCGAATGAAATATAATGAGAATTTGCATGTTTATACTAAGATTGGAAAAAATAAAAAAATAAAAGTTACAAGAGATCAAGGTTTAATCAGTTCCCCTTGAGGTAGATAATCTTGATTAGGTATCCTTATCAATCTATTTATGATTCAACTAGTTTTTTTGATTACTCTTGAACGAGTGGTACGTGGGGGTTCACGGAAATAAATAAAAAGGAGACACGCGTGCGCACACATTACTCCGCGTTTAACAACAGCGACGGAAGAACTGCTCACTCTTTGGTGACGTCCAAAGGGCTAGTATATAAAATATAGAGAATATGTTGAAGGAAAGACGAAGAATTAATATATATTTATATAGGGAAAAAGGGGAGAGATGTACGAAGAAAATAGAAAATGTAAAAAAAAACCCTCTCTGCTGTTGATAAAACGAGTAGAGCACCCGAGCAAGTATATGTTGTATGTCTCTACCTTAACTTATATCAGCCCCCCCCCCCCACGCCCCTTCATGGACTTTATTTAGTTTCTCTTTTTCGACTTCCCCACTACCTTGTCAGTAAAACATCCCTCTATTTCTCAAATTCTTCATCCCCTTTACTCACTTACATTCTCTCTTTCCTGTCGGGTCACCGTATTTTCCTCCTCACTCGTAGTCTCTGTGACGGGTAATACTGCTGATCGAGAAAACAGGGTTAAAGAATTCGGAACGCCGACAGAGTTAGTAGTGCAAGAGAGAGATGGAGTATCCAGCAGATAGAGAAAGAGAGAGACCAATCAAGGTTTGACGAACGACGGGGATTGGTCCGTTCTCCTGACACGCAGCGCGGGCACGTGACAGCTACCGCACCGACTACGAGAATCGCGGTTCAGTACGATACCACCTCCCTCCGCGCACGCAACTGCACGAGAGAGGCAGCACATGGGCAGGCTTGTCTCGGCAGCCTCTATACCTCTATTTTCTTACTGTACCCGAAGGCGTGTGGTGCTACACTTAAAGTGAGACGGTAACTCGAGCCAGTCTTAAATTGTACGCCGTCACTTGGTCTCGATACAAAACTGTAGTGTTGATCAACCTCCAATGTTTATTTTATTCGTTTAGTAATAGTCTACGGTATTACGAAAGTGCACTGTTTTAAATATTTTGAATTAATAAAACTATTCGAATCATACAAATAATAAGATATTCGGATTTGTGTAGTGAAATTTAATTAATCATTTAATGTATTGTTTTGTTTTTAATAGTTATTATTATTGCTTGTGATCGTTAGAATAATGCAACAATGCAAGTTTAGAAAAAATTAACTTACATGTTTAAAGAGAAAACCATTAAATGAAGGTGATCTTCCATCTATTTCTCAATGGAGCAGAGTCTGCATTCACGCCAGGCAGTAGTAACAATAACGTGTCAGGTCTCGCGAGTTCCCCGTGGGTAATTGTACCCGGTAAGGTCGTAAAGAAGCGGAAGACAGTTTTATAGTCCCGACCCACGTGGCGCTCGTAAAGTAACTCAGCTCGTGTAGCGGTTGCTTACCTCTCTATTAGTTAGTGTGATCTTCTTCATCATTCATTATTGAATCATTATTGTGATAATAAATCATCCATTTGTTTATATCATGATTTCTAATTGATGAAAGACGTTTAGCACTATTGTAAGATCCATTAAATCATCAACAAATACAGGTGTCGGAATTTAAGTGTTATGCTGCTGTCAAACCGTGATTTTAAGTAAAGTTGATAGATATTATTTTTTAGTTAAATGGAGCAGTCGGTTGTTTGAAATATGATTAATAATTTACTTATTACTTGAAAAACCGTACCAATGTTGTGAATATAGTAAAGTGAAGGAATTGGGGAAACACTTGCATGATATCGCAGGCAGTAATTGTTTTCCTAACAAAGTTACGAGTAGTGCAAGGGGTTGACTTGTTGAACTAACAATGAGTTCTTATCAATTCGTAAATTCTTTAGCAGCCTGTTATGGAGGCCAACAACCTCAGCAACAGCAGCCACGTCCGACACCGAATTCTCCGAGTGAGGCTCTGCAAGCTGCATCTCCCGCCGGTAATGATTATTATAATCCTAATGCTGCAACAACTGGTTATCCAACTCCATGCTATTCACCACAGCAGCACTATCCTCAGCATCCTTATGCAACACCAGCAGCAGGATTGCAACACCCAGCACCTACGGGGATGATTGACTACACGCAACTTCAACCTCAGCCAAGGCTAAATGCAACGGCTTCTCAACATAGCTTGCACGCTCAACAATCACATCACTCGCAGCATCATTCTCAGTCACAAATTCACTCAGATCCAACTGCACCGCTTCTACAAGGCGTAACACCTTCATCAGCACCTTCAACTTCAAGTTGTAAATACGCTGATTCAACTTCATCGACAAGCGTTGCTTCCCCTCAGGATCTTACCACATCAACATCACGAAATAGCCCTACGCCACTGGCTGGCACCAGTAAATCTAGTACCACAATTACATCACCATCTGGAAATTCTTCACGACCATCGGTTGCCGCGTCTGCCTCTTCACCTCCAAGTGGGAGTTCGAGAGGTGTCGCCGAAGGTAGCACCTCTCTTACAACAGCATCTTCGGCATCATCACCAGCTTCCTCCACATCAAGTACTTCTAGTACTGGGAATAACTCATCTAATAAAGGGAACTCAAATAACAGTAATCCACCTCAAATATATCCGTGGATGAAGAGGGTTCACATCGGACAAAGTAAGTAGAACATTTTATACATTCTTATCTGTTAAGAGATTTAAGCAATGTCGATAAGATGAAGCCAACTTAAGAGGTGTTCAACTGTGAGAGAGTTTTAAAGAATCACGACTTAACAGAATGGTAAAGCTTGATAGAAGGGTCCAGAGGCTATTATCGCCTTTTGAAGCACTCCGAGTAGCCTGAAAGGTCAGAGATCTCATGAGAGGTTGCCATTCTTGAGTTTTCATTAGGAGTACGATTGATTCATAATTCAAAATAAAAATATGACTCACAATACATAGTCTTTATGTTTTTGTTTTTTTTTTTTTATTTTTTTTCACAAAGACGATATATTTTTATTTTTTGCTATTATCTTCGATTCCCTCATAAATTATAACACATTTCTATGACGTGAAATTCATTTACTCAGAATTGATAACTTTATCGTTAAACTTTTGAATGATATTACTACAATAGAAATCGATTTATATTATTGAACTATTCACAAGTCTTTATTTACAGTTATAAAAACAGTTTTTCATAAATTTAATTGCATTTTGCAGAAGGACTTTATTTTATCATCTATATTCATTGATGAAAATTTCTTTTTAATTGAGCTAAACATTTAATATATATCTAATAGTAAACGACATAAATTCTAAATACAGTCGAATCGCGTTATGAGTCCGGCTTGTTTTCTTTGTTTTTTAACCAGACTCGCGTTAATAAGAGAGAGACACAAGGAGGGCTCATAACGCGACTCGACTGTATAATCTTTCTTTAATGTAATCAAAATTAATGCATACTTATAACATTTATTAATGGCAATATTTATAATAAAAATATCATAAATAGAGGTGATAAATACTCTGAAGACCCTTGAAATTGTATTATTCTCTGTATAACATCGTAAAATTAGGCTCTGACGGATTCGTTGAAAATAAATTAGAGAATAAGCCTTTGAAAAGATACAGAGTATTTTTTTTATTATTTGTAAGAATCTTTTTATAGCTATTCATTCAAAGTAATTAAGATTTAATATTTAGCCTTCTTACCATTTTGATTTTGGGAATATTTTTTGCACACAAGTCATAGTTATTTTATTAATGTACAGCTGATTTTATCATATACTTTGTTAATAGCTATTATTTAAAAATTGATTCTTGAACCTGTGATAAAAATCATAACATCTTAATTATGATTAATTCTTAATTAATAAATCTTAATTAATCAAAACATCTAGATTAATATCTAAACCAACTTTTGATGTTTTTAGACTATTATATTAATAAAACCAGTAATTAAAATATTAAAAATTATATTAATTAATTAAATAACTAAACCTTTATAATAAAATCAAAAGACATTAATGAAAATACAGGTAGTTAAAATAATTTATCTTTTTTACTCTTTATTTAAATAATTATTGAGTCAAAACTATTAATACTTCGTAATAAAATTTTGATATATTTATTTTTAACATTATCAGTTGTTTTTTTATAATTAAACAAAATATCTCTTTAGCTTTCAATTATTCTTCGTGTCTACTTGATATTTGCCGATTATTCATAGTAGTGTTTTTATTTTTAGATCATTAACGTATCTTCACCAATGTTATTAATTGAATCTTTTTTCTGTACATATACATCTTAAAAGTAATTCAATTGCAAAAAATTCTCTTTATAAAATAGTAAAAAATAAAAATTACTTATTCTTTTAGCAAAAACAAGTTATATCAAGTAACAAAAATTAGAAAAACTTTAATGACGATGAAAAATTTAATTATCAATCATAGTGAGAATAACATAAGACATGTACATAAACTTGAAATGAAGAGTAGGGAGAAATACGGTAGGCTTAAATTAGAGAACCCTCTGAAATAGATAATAAATAAGTATCACACATAATAAAAAAAACTAGAGAGCAAATCCCTTCAAAGAAATAACTAAATCATTCATAAACAAGAATCAACTTATAATAATAATACACCTTTCAAATCACTTTAATCAAAATTTATTTTTTTTTTTTTATAAAAGCACTTGACAAAAGTTAATCAGAATATAAATAAATAATACTTTTAATGTTGTTATAATACGCTTGCCCTTTAAAAACTGTAATTTAATGTAGATAATCTAACTACTGTTACCGCCGGATAATATTCACAGAGCGAACGAATTCACCTGCCTCTTGTTCTTGTGCCCGGTGCCCTTTCTTACTTATATAAACAGATAAGAAGACAAGAAACACTTCTCATTTCATTCAATCCGAACTGCACGCGGCCAGCATGTGCATTAGTCCTAACGTGATTTACTGCGCTGGACCGGTATGATTCAGTCAGCGGGGAATTTGACGAAGAATTAATGGTATTATGATATCGTATGTAACTCTATATATGTGTTCGGGCCATAAATCAGGTCGTATTGTGAGACAAGGAGAGGGGTAGCGGTTAACTTTTCCCTTCTTCATCATCACTCGCAACGAAACCAAGATAGCCTTTATACTAGAGTATTCTCGTACTCGGCAATACTTTATTGTTTGAGATTTGACTTTTAAATGTTTGATATCAACAATAACTAAATTATCTTTAGAGTTCTTTAAAGTCATTAGTTCTTTTGCTACATAATAGAAAAATAATTTTTATAGAATTTCGTGTTCTCGTTTTTTTTACTCTAATGAAAAAAAAAAAAAAAAAAAAAACCAACGTTTGTTTTATTTAAAAAGCACACTATATTATTTTCGATTCAAGTTCTAACAATAATGACTGAAGAAAGAGCAGTTGTGCTTTTGTTATTTTTTTATCTATTACGCAAAAAGGATAAGATTGTTGAGATATAAAAATAAAATGTATAAGATAATATGTTTCCTATTCAACAGAATCCACGTTTAACTTTCTTGTAAATTGCGACAATACGAGACTAATGCCAAAGATATTATGGTTAAAGTAAAAGATTTATACTCATGCACTCGAAAAATTTCAAGGACACTGGTTCCATGAGTATTCATTTAAAAAAATTTTTGATTTATTCATACCCGTTCGAACCAATTTTCAAGGACACTATATATACAATACTCAGGTTATACACTATACCCTTCTATCTTTGAATTGGTTAGAAAAACAAACAATATAGAATATGTAAGACTTTTCGGTTTGTTATTTGTCAGCAATTACATGGATTTCACAATGCCTGACTAACGTCGAAGGCCATGATATAATATTGACACATTTCAAAAATTTTGCATACTTCAAACTAAATCGAAAACTCTTTTTCATGGAATACTTGAATATAATATTAGGATTGAACAATAAAAGCATAAATAATGAATGCTGTAATGTTAGAATGAAATTATCAAAATAGAATTTTGAAAAACTCTCCGGAAAATATTAAAATTCACAAACCTAATTAAAAAGAAACAAAGAAGAAAAAAAATGTTGTCTTTAATTATGATCAAAGTACAACTTCTTGAACAACAATATTTAATATATAACTGTATAATGAACGCCACGAAGTGCTGTATTAACGACCTTAAATTTTTATTAATATACATTTAAAGATATTTTTAAAAACAACAATATTTTTCGCAATTTATTTAAAAACATTTTTCTTGCCGACAAAAGTATGTAAAGTATGTTCACTTTTTTATAAACAGGATCTTGAATGAAGTATTTTCTGAGTATTTAAATTTGATTATTCTAAAATATTATATGGTGATTACTTGTGTTCAAGAAATTGCAGAGCTATTTTAGGATGCCCTTTTAGATTAAAGAACTCATTTATGAAGCTAACAAGATGTATTAGGGTAGAAGTACCGGTTTTGGCCATCTTAGAACCATTTTTGGCCACTTGATGTTTTAGTGAATTTGTAAAAAATTTAACTATTCAAATAGAATATTTCTAGAATTTATGAATTAGTATATTTATACGAATTGAATTCATAGTCTTACGCTTATAGAAATATTTATACAATAATTTGAAAATAAAGTGGCCAAAAAAAGTACACTATCCATAAACGGTACTTTTACCCTATTCATAATAGAAATTATTAACTTCCTTAAAATATGATGATGTTAGTCTTATATATTTAATATTGTTATACGTGTACTTTATTATTAAAATTATGTAGGGGAAGGGGGGGGGGCAAAGTGGGCCCCCTGAAATTTTTTATAAAAAAGGTGAATAATAAATCATTTATACTTTTGATGATAATTAAAAGTGGTTTTTGACAAAAAAATTGTCATTGATTCTAAAAAGTAGGAAAAAGAAATAAAAAGAACAGTTCGTCAAATTTTGTCATATTGCTTTTTTGTGAAGGGTAATGAGTAACAAAGACTAAAAGAAAAGAAATAAGTTAATAGGTTCATTCGCAGTGGAGTTACACGCTTTTTCATATTAAAAAATAGCAGATTATTGATGGAATGATTTTATTAAATTTTTTTTAAGTCTGTAACTTCGCTGAAAGTTGATCTTTGAAAATTTTATGGTATTTTTTTTTTTTTGGAAAATACATTTGAAAACAAAAATTTTCTGTATGATACATTTCCGGATGATCAATTTTTAAAGAAGTAATTTGAGAAGGCTATTTGAGAATAAAAAAACCGATTATTTTTAAATTTATTCTTTCTTGGGTTGAGCAAAAAAATGAAAAAAAATCCTAAAAACATTTTTTGGTAGTGTAGTAAAGGACAAAAATTTTTCAGCCAAATCAAAAAGGATCGAGCTCAAAAGTGATCAATTTGACAACTAAAATACCCCGTATTTCGTGTAATTCTCCTAATTTTTTAAAAGAAGTAATTTGTTAAAGACGTAATGATATATAATGCAAGAACAACAGTTTTGTGTGAAAGTGATCATAGATAAAAATTTAAACCTACAAAAATTTAAGACGTTAATTTAATATCTCCTGAAATATTGATGTTAGCAATTTAGTGCTCGGGAATTTTTTTTTGTAGAAAATCAAATTTACTATAAGTTAGTCAATTAAATGTTTTTCGTAACTCTTCTCAGTGAAAGAAAAGGACTAAAAAACGTAAATTTGATGAAAAAATTGGATTTGGTAGTCCATACTCCTTTGCCAGTATGAGTTACGATTACCCTACGATGGGCAGTTTTGTGAAGCATTCAATTCTAAGTAAAATAACCCATCTTTGATTGAAATAATGCTATGAAATGCTGCTGAGCTGTGAAAATTTAAGGAAACAACTCGAGTTTTACTCGTATATTTAATGGGAAATCTTTTCACATCTTGATCGAGCTCTTCATAGTAATATTGGAAGGCTCAAATTTTCAAAGAATTTTTTTTAGAATGTTTCGAACAAATTTTCGTCATGGGATCAAGAAAAAATTAATCGAAAAAGGCATCTTATTGCTCATGTGCGAAAGTTTTACTCGTCTGAAAAAAATCATAACTCAAAGCTTTTAAAATGTGCGAAAAAAATGTCTATGACAAAATTTTTGGAGGGGGCCCACTTTGCCCCACATTCTAGATTTTTTTATTTTAATGGACACAGCTTATCAATGTTGAATTACAAACAAGGGGCTAAAAAGTAGTGCAAAGAGTAAAAAAAAGTACGGACATGACCATTTTTTCCTTAAGGGGCCCACTTTGCCCCCCCTTCCCTTATATTATCATTCGGCTATTTTGCCTTGACACAAAAATTGAATAAATAAATAAAATAAAATAATTTTATATTGCTGTTCTGGTTACACGCAAAAATGTTTTTTATTCTTACTTCAAGTAATGTACAGAAAACGATAAGTGAAGATCAAGAGTAGAGTAGTCTTACTTACTACTTGTTTACTGTTTAAAGAGAATCCTATGCAATTATGAAAATAATTATACATTTTATTATAGGATCTACAACAATTTATACGTAATTCATTCTAATTTGAAATAATTTCTCGAAGTTCCCATAACTATTATGTGAAAATTTCTATCACATATTATGAAACTGGTACATTTGTCATATGGCTATAAAATTATGGTAATAATCACTATACTCATATGGGGTTAGTTTCAGTAGGCAATCAGGCATAAATCCTATAGTCACCTTGGAAATGTCCCCGCAGTGTTTACAAAATAGAAATTATTCTTACCTTTCTAGAAAAATAAATTCATGATTAAATGATAAATTTTTTTAAGCTCAAAAAATTGTTGCTTCGGCTCAGACTACCTCAGTCGTTCTCAAAAATTTACTTGGGTTAAGTGAATTATTTCTCCGTCAAAAATATTTCTAAACAATATTACAGTAAAAATTCCTCTTATAAAATGGCAGTTTTTTTTTAAATATTGCACAATGATTATGAGATCACTTTGAAAATAAAAGTTTTTGTATATTAAACCCTTTTTGTTATAAAATAAATTAAATTCTTATCTGCTTATTGGAAAAATAATTCCGATTAAGAGCAGTAACAGGCATCCACTTCATAATCAAATAGGTTCTAGGTTCTAATTTTTTCTAATTGTAATAAATTCTTTGATACAAATCTGATTAAGAATATCTATTAAACATACCCATAAGAAATAAAATCTACATATCGACTGTGTTAAAAAATTATCACGAAGCTTCGAGAGAATCCTTCATGATATCTAATTGGAGTTTAATATGATATAAATATTTTGACTCAGCATATAACTAATATAGAAATAGTTTCCAAAATTTAATGATATCATAAGAAAAGTATTAATGATATTTATTGGAAACGTTGACTTCATAAAATTGTGAGTCAAGTTATAATATTATGAATAAAATACTATTTGATGATACGAGAATGATAACACTATAATATAATAGGAATTCTTTATATTTGATGTGTAGATAAGACTCGTACTTGTAAAAATAGTTATCACAATAAAAATATAGATGTTTTTCTTTTAGGAATACTCCAAAAATACTTTTTAACTTCTTGCTATGGAAATGAATGATTTTAAAAAAATTATTGGGAAGTTATCGATTTCATCTCGATTTTTGAAAATTAAATTCCATTAAATCTCGACGTGTTAAGGTCGTAAGAATCAGTTCTGATTATTTATTTGAAATGTTTGTGTGTGTGTGTGTGTGTGTGTGCAAATCTCTCATAATTTTTGGACGGCTTGACCGACCGAAACGCAGTTTTCGGCGTTTCAAAGCATTTCTTCAATAATAGATTTCTTTAATATTTGAACTGATTGGCTTAATAGATTTTGAAAAATTTCCGAAAAAAAATTTCGAAAAAAATATTTTCTTGGAATAAGTTTTAAATTGCTGTACTAATCAATTCTAAAAGCTGATCATCTCTTAACCTTATAAAACAACGTCGATTGTCACAATTCGAATGAAAATTAGTTAATTCTGTCCTGAGATATTGTCGAAAAATATCGACAAAAGGGCTTTTTTTACCCACAACGTTGTAATTATTTGTGGGATTATTTTTTGAGAAAAATGAGTAATCTTATTGTGTTAAAAAAAAATAAAAAACAGCATTGGATGCCACAAGCTACATCAAAGTGATTTGATACGTGAATGATAATATCGCAGTTTAACGTTTTTTGAAAAGTGGTCTACCAATACAACTACTAGATTTTTAAGCTCGACAATGTATAATAGTTATGTTTTTGAGCTTGAAGAGCTCATAACCTCGTAATAAGACATGTTTTAAGTATTTTAAGCTTGTACATAACGGGAAGTTTCAGGGATGGTCTGCATGGCCGTTCTTCAGATTTTTTTTTAGCTTTCATGAAGATCATTCTCATGAAATATTCTAATCATACCTAAAAATATCGTTTATGTTTTCGTGCATAATATAGGCTTATCCAACGTAAATTATTCAAAAACTGTAGAAAAATTTCAAAATACATATGCAATTAATTATTAAATGATAATTTATTAATTTACTCTATAGATTGGTTTATAACGTTAATAAAAAAATTTATCACAGTGAATTATTTTTTCTTCATTTTTTTAAGAGATTGTTTTTTTGTGTGTGGTCTTACAGATAAGCTACGCAGTCAGTTAAAAATTTTGAATAATTTTTAAGTGAAAAGTCCCACTATCTTTTTTTTTTTTAATTTCATTTCAATTTTTGAATCTGAAAGAAAAAAATATCAGTTACTCTACGAATGAATATATTAATCAAGTCGTCAAACATCAAGAGTTAATTTTCGAGAGCATAATTTAATGTTTAATTTCAATAATATAATTTTTAGATTAAAAATATTCATTATTTGAATTTCATCAAAAAAAGTGCGATACAATTTAGAAAAATTGATTTAATACATGTATTTATAAATATAATCACATAACGAAACTTCGACCTACGATAGAACTACTTGTCAACTTCTGCCATGAAAAATAAATCTATTTATAGAAAACTTATGACCTAAGCAAAGAATGTGACCAGCAACTGAAAAGCATTATGATTGGGATTTCTTAATTTGTCACTAGAGTAATATTACTTCTAGTCAACAAAAAATTATTATTTGGAGTACAATTTTCAACATTTACTATAAATTTGATGTTTTTTTCTTCTATACGTCCATACACTGATCACTCAGTCCATTTCTTTGATAGATTTTATTAAGTCGTTAATTATTAGAATATTAAATGGAATTATCGCTCTTTCTTTGTAAATGTGCCTGTATCATACTTCCTGAAATTTTTATCTTTGAATATTTGATTAGCTAAGTCATATTACAGAGATATTATAATTACAAGATAGATCCATTGCAGATATGTAAATATTAATTATTTACTTCCTAATCATAAATATCATCGACATTAAAAATGTTAATACGAGTAATTACCTGATGATTATTTATTAATATAGTAATTAGCTACTTCTATACATAAAAAAAAATCTTTATTGTAAAACCAATTTACTCGGCTCAGTAAAATATTTAAGAGAAAGAAAATTATTTCAGTTAATGTAAAATTTTCTTATCGTAAGAACAATTTTTCTTGCTTCAAAGCTACATAGGTTTTTTTGATAATTTTCTTAGTTCAAGCAATTTTTGTTTTCTGTGTACGAAGCGATAATTAATTTTGAATCGAAATTATACCCATTGCATTAAAACTTTCTACACTTCTCATCAACATTCAGAATCTAAGTAACCAAATTGCTCATTGGTATTAACTGCAGGCTATTTGATAAGAAAACTTAAGAGTTTAGCAAGATTTCTGACCAAATAAACGATTTTGATCTGGAGGCTGTGTAATTATGACTCGATCAGACCGATGATCAGACTACTATAAATAGATCTAAGCATAATCAAAGCTAGTGCAGAGTTTATTAATTCTAATAATTAATAGTAAGAATATACATGAAGAAAAATCAATTACTGTATGATTAGTTAATAATTATTTTTCTTGTTTGTTACTACCATATTTAGATTTTCATTTTTTTGTTAAGAGTAATAATTGTAATGCAGATAGCAGTTGTTAAGAGTGAAATTTGAACATATTTCGAAGCATCAAAATTTTGTTTATCAGACAGTCATTCTCAGTTAATAATAAAATAAAATTGGAGTACATCAACAATAATAGTGTTGGTAATGTATAGTAATGATTATAATTATTGTACTGCTACTGCATTTGTCATTAGTTTTTGTTTCCATTTCTGTTAAAATAACAATAAATTCTATCATGTATTGATAAATCTAATGTAAAAATCTAATCGGTATAATTCACAGCTTATTTGACATATATGCATGATTCGAATCATAAATTGTGTCATTCTGATCTCTGATATTGGAAATCAAAGTTTATGTACATTAGATTATTAAAATTATGCACGAAAGACGAATTTAATAGTCCTCGTTATGGAGCGTGGGAATCATGATCATGTACATGGTAACTATAGGTATACATAACAAAAATGGAAAGGCGTACCAAGAAGAATGAAACTCTCAACGTACTCTGTCTCTCTCCTGCCAATGCGATATTGTCTAGGCTAAATACTTCGTTAGTTCAAGCAAGGCTCTTATTATATATCATATGCGTATTATATGTATTTTACGTTTGACTTTGTGAAACTACCAATATTAACTCAACCAATTTTGTGAAATGTTACTAATTAATTATGGTCAAAGAAACTTAAAATTCAGGAAAAAAATTGATTTGAGCTAGTTTTCGGAATTTGAACATTTTTTTTTAAATGGTCTCTAATAGTTTTTTGTTTTTAAGGTAATAAGCGAAGAAGAGTTGTCAAATACTATTAGCTTGCGTTTTTTTTTGAAAAGTTAAAAAAGAGACGAAAAAATATTGGTGCCCATAAAAATATTTCTGTTTTATTATTTTATTTATTTGAGAAGAATATCATAATCGTTTTTGCACTAAACAAGATAAATTATCGTGAATCATAAATCTTCAAATTAAATTCATTTATTATATCAAATGATCAACATTAATCAAATCCTATCATATGTAAAAAGCGGATTTATAAATTCAAATACATCAAGATATATTAATAATCAAAAGACTTATCTTTTTTAAATGAATCTCTATTATTTAGCTATGAAATAAAGTTCATAGTGTATTACAGGACTCCGTTTGCCTGTTCTACTAATTGGTCGGTCAAATATAAGTTTTTAATTACTTAGAGAAAAATAAAGTTATTAAAGTGAGTCCATTTAATCAATTGACGTCAAAATAAAATAGAAAGTAGTATATCTATACAGCAAATAATCTATCTGATGGATAACTTTTTTTGTACGTGTTCTGGTTAAATATACAAATCGTTTATTGGAACATAAATTGCCCTCTTAAGTGTGCATATTCACATCGAATGCGCATATTTAGAATCACGTCGACGGCGGATGGTGGTAGTACATGTGCTCACACGGGGATTCGAAGGAGGCCGCCTGTTGCTGCGTTGTATATGCCAAGATGCGCCATGGGGATTCTCGATCTTTGATGCTTTTTCAGTCGTCTTTCGGTTCACGAACCCCCCGAGGAGGCAAAAAGGATCACCCTTAGCTTTGAAAATTTACGAGCTCGGTGAGTTAAGGAATGGAGAATTCCTCACATTTATGAGAAAAAGAGTTTTTCACCTTAAACACAAAATTAGAGTTACAGAATTGTATAACGATTATTATTTTTGATAATATCAGCGTAAAGGTAATATTCAAAATTTGTTATATTTAGCGATAGTCTGCTCATATATTTATCATTGCGTCATTGGTATTACCTAATTCTGTAATTTTTTCCTTAATTAGTTAGATTGATTTTAGTAAAATAAAATTATTTTTTTTTATCTACGATACGCAAACATCTTTGGAGAAAATTACTTTTACTGTCAGTATACTAGTAAATATTATTGATATAACGTTAAATGTATTCAATAAGTTTCAGAAAGCTTAAGTTTTTCTCGGGGACATCCGTTTTGCCTCTCTCATTTCTTCTTGGGTACTCTTTATGTAATATTTAATGACATATGTCAGATTTTATACGCTCCGAAGAAATTCTTAAAAGCACTTCACTTTGACCCTAGTACAGTACTTTGTTACATAAATACTCATTCCTTTACAGATACTTATAAAATTATGACCTATGTGGAGTCTTCTATAAAGTCAACCACAAAAAATTGTTTATTTTATCAATTTACTGTTGTCGAAAACATTTTGCGCTTACTTATTCCCCTACACTTGTCTACAAATAACTATAATTTTTTTATAAAAATTTGAGTAATCATATACGATATCAATAGAACATTAAAATACCATAAAAATATTTATAATTAAAATGAATAATTAGGAATAAACAAGTAAAAAAAAAATATTTTTCTTTTTAGAAGATTAGAAGAGACTTTTGCAGAATTGAAAATTATTATTAATTTTACTATTAAAAAAGCGCCATTCAGCCACTCCCAACATGGATAGGTAGATTTCTTGTTTTAATACTGAAAAAAAACACGTTATCAAAAGGCAATAATGTCCTAAAGTTCATTTTTTATTATTTTTTTGCAAATCATGGTATGAAACTGACTACAAAAAATGGATGCTCAAAGACACCTACCTAAGAAATCGGATTTGTAACAGATTTATTTATTTATTTTCTTTATATACATCTCAACAGCCTAAGGGCCAATAACAGAGATATACATAAAGATATAAAAGTATATAATTCTGTATGGCGCATGTCATTTGACATTCCTGTGTATTACATATTTATATAAATTATGAAAATCGACCTTTGACAACGTAATAACTAATAACATATATATATACAGATGAAAGTCATTTGATGATAAAAGCTAAAATTTATTTAAATGAAACATATTATGGCAAAATTTTTTTAAAATTTCGACATGAGACGGCTACAACAGATAGAGTTTTAAAGAAATCTACCTAAAAACACTTAGTTATTATATTTTGAGTCATAAATAACGTGTTGGTTTTTATTTATTACCTTATTATAAGGATAATTTGTCGAAAAACGACATTTAATATCAAAAAATGTTTTATCAAAAATGAGTGATGCATTAATTTTTTTCAATAATATACGGATAAAAAATTAACGGCTACTAAATTAATGACTTTAATTGAAGATAAGTTATTGAAATTAGTTCAATTTCAATGAAGTATTCGGGTATAAGGATTGTAAGATGTTATTTTTCGGAGAATCGTACATGTGATGGTATGATCATACAAAGCAAAAGTTCCCGTTTATAATTGAACATTTTTAAGTAGGGTAGGGCGGGGCTAGTTGATCGTAGGGGCAAGTTGTGCAATCGAAATATTTCGAAACCTAAGCGACTTACAACAAAAGTGTAAGTGGTGAAAAGAAAGGGTTACGAGAGGAGAACACATCGCACGAAAGTCTACTGCCGTCCGATGTTTAGACTAACTGACAAAACGTTTTCTTTTTTTTTTTGCGCCAAAATAAAAAACAGGTCTTTAGAATTTTTCTCCTACACTTGCTTAAAAATGCTATTTCGTGATTACGAAAGTATTCAAAGATGACTTAATGTTTGCCCTTTCGATTATATGGACACTGTTATGCATTAATGTGTTAAGTGCTATGGAAATCCTATGTACTTAACTCACTATTGCATAACAGAGTCCATATATGATTGTTTATTTTTAATTCTTATCATTTTTTTATAACCTAACTTTTATTTTGTTGCCTCAATTGGGGCTAGTTGAGCAAGGCGCTGACTGCTTGTTAAACCAGCCCTACTAAATTTTCAATATTAAAAAATGAAATTTGTCTTCACTCAATTAATATATCAATTGATTTGTACATGTGATGATTTAATATAATGTGTTAAAATTAAAATAACTCATTTTGATATAATATTAATAAATATATAACATAATTATAATTAATATTGTTATACGTATAATTATACGTATGTAGAATTATATTAAATTAAATATTTGCTTGTTAATTACAATTTTATTTTGTTTTCATATCATTCTCTACAGTCATTGCGTCTATTTTAGCCATAGCACAACTAGCCTCATACCCATGATCAACTAGCCTCACTAGTGGAGCACGTTGAGCAATTTGGAGCGCTCGCGTATTTCCGGGAATAACTTGAAAATTTGGACTCGGATCGTTTTTGTATCGCTAGACCTTTTGAAGAAGACTAAATTACGAACCTAACAGTATATGACTTGATTAAATCCGATACATCGTCTTAAAGTTATGGAAGGTCGAACCAAAAAGTGATCAACTAGCCCCGCCCTACCCTAATTTGTAAGATATTGAAAAAGACCTTCTCTATTCTTTTAAAATATTTCAATAAATTCTAATAAATGTTAAGAATTAAATAGTGAAATTTTAACCACATATATTAGATGATTGGTTTGTATGTATCTCACACAATCTATGATTATTTCATAATCCTTTATTTTTGAAGAAAATAATGGAATTTACAATTATGCGAAAAATCATGAAAACTGTTGAAATATTTTTATTATTGAAACTTTTTTTTACTAGACACCAGAAAATCTTACTTCATCCAAGATAATATTATCTTTCTAAGAAATATTTTTTTCGTTAGTTGAGAATATTTGTTCTACAAAGAAGAATTTGTTTTTTCTGTGTACTGATAGTAAAAATTCGATGCAATTCTTAATCATCTTTTAAGTGAATTTTTATAAGCCAGTATTGACATGGAATAAAAAAAAATTAATGTCCATTAACTCTTTTAGTGATTAATTGGATTGGAGAATCAAGATTTTTTTTATGTGAACAAAATTAATGCTTAACGCATAACGCATCTTTTTATAAAAATAGTCTTTTTCTAACACTTGAAATATTTCTTTTATAAAACCAAGTAAAATATAATAATGATCATGTTAATCAAAAATAAATAATCGCACAAGTAGGAATTATAAGAATGGTGAGAAAAGATTTCATTCTGTGGGTGGCGAAGAGTACAAAATGTTTGATGTTAAGGCGGTTCTACTGAGCGTCTCGACGACCCAGGGCCATAAATAAATGCTAGCACGAGGCTTACTATCTTCTCACAAAATACAGCTTCGCGCAGACTACTGGGTATAACTAAGAGACACGCTAGTAGTGATTAAAATGGACAGTCTGCTTCCGATCTGAATCAGGGTGATTATTTCATAACTCATGGATCCCCTCACAATTTCGATCTGTAACTAAACTGTCTTATTTCCTCATCAGTTAAACAAAATCTTATCCCGCTTTTAGAAATTTTTTAGTAGCTGTTAAAAATTGCATGAATAATCAAAGAACTAATAAAAAAACTACAAATAATTTCTAAAAAGATAACTTTAAATAAAATTATTTCAAATTATATGAAAAAAAATTTTTCCTGTCCATTAAGGTATCTTTACATATTAGATTTATTTTGTTTACTAACAAAGAAAATTTCCAGTGCGATTGATTCATTTTTAAATTGGAAAATTGGGTGAACTAAAATTATTTTTTAATCAATATTTTTTTTTATTCTCCCCAATGAACATCAAATATATCGAAATAAAAAACTTAATTACTTTTTGCACAAGAGACATATATTTGACTTACTTTAAAACGGAAAGATTCACCTAAAAACATGATGTTCTGGGGTTTAGACACTAACGTCGCTGAGAGATGCCGACAAAATCACTTATCACTAATGTATATCAATAGAATTGAACAATTCAAAAAATAATCAATAACCAATTTTCAATTTTTAAAGGAAGATCACTAATAATTCATACATATGTCAAATTGATTCTCACATACAACGAAATCTGGAAAACGCTTGACCCTGCATGTACGAGTTAAAAAAGCTCGAGAAATTATCTATTTCGAAGTTTTGAGCTCTTTGAGCTTAAAAACACAATTTTTATACTCTAATAAGCTCTGCGATATTTTCCGATTTAATCAATTAGTTTCGATGGGACTTATAGCATTTGACGCAGTTTTTTAAAGACAACAAGGTTATTTATTATCTAAAAAATGATTCGACGCAAAATTTTAAAGTTATGTTGAAAAAAAATTTTTGTCATATCAACCGCGAAAGTTGGATTTTCGAGCAATACACAGAGGGCGCAAAGAATACGATTTCTGACAATCTATAGTTTCGTTACTTTAACTCGCACTAGTATCGAAAAGTAACTTCTCTCTTTCTATATGTCTCTACATTTCTGCACAACTACGCTAAAATACGCTAAAATACGCTATAGACGATTCGAATTATCTTTTAATTCGACAAACGTCCGCTGGGTGGAGTAAAAATCGTAAAAAAAATCTTAGCGACAGTTGAATCTTGTAAATGTAAACAACTTTAACATATACGTGCGTTTAATCCATCGCTATTTAATATCGTGTGACATAATTCTTGTGCCTTTAAATAAAATAAACAATAATTGAACGTTCTTGACTGTTCTTTCAAATCCAACTCCCGCAATTGATATGACAAAAAATTATGTTCGATACTTTATGGTCAAAGGTAGGAATCCTGACGAACTTGAAGTGAAGCTATATTCCTGAGAATTTGAACCGATTCGGACCGATAGATTTTAAGAAATCTTGAAAAATCTCAAAAAAAATAAGAAAAAAATCATTTTCAAAAGTGGTTTTTTTGGAATATCTTTCAAACGGCTCGATCGATCAACTTCAAAAACTTATCCGCCCTTGAGCTTGAAAAACCACGCCGATCGGTGCTAATCCGGTCAAAATCGGTTGATTCGTTCGAGAGATAGCGTGAATGAAAGAAAACCGAAAAAAAAACTGAAAAAAGTATTTTTTTCACATAACTTCGTCATTTCTTCTCGGATCGTTTTTGATGACATTGAATAATTTTTAGAGCTCAAAAAAAAGCGTTGATCGCCGCCAAGCTGGTCAAAATCAGTTCATTCGTTCGAGAGATATCGTGAACGAAAGAAAACCGAAAAAAGTGTTTTTTCGGGATTACTCCGAAATTTTCGGTTCGATCAATAAAAACCTGAAAATCACTGCGTGACAATTGGTTGATCCATTCAAAAGTTATTGCGGTTTGAAAATTCCAAAAATAGTGTTCTATCAAACTTCTATCAAACTTTTGAGCTCAAAAGCATACAAAAGCTATTTTTTTAAGTTCGGAGAGCTCAAATTAATACATTAATTATATTTTGAGCTTAAAAATCTCAAAAATGTCATAAGTACAATTTTAAGCGCCCAGGAATGGAATTAGCGGGAAGTTGCACGGATGGCCTTTAGGGTGAACCGTTTTTTTAATTTTTTAATATCATTAATATAAAAATATTGAACGATAAAAGTAACTGATGTATATATGTGATTTGAAAATTTTTCCGAATTACAATATGTTCCGACAGTATAACAACCTGTAAGAATTTAGGGGAAGGTGGGGCAAGACGGCCCACCTGGGGCAAGAAGGCCCACCTCAAAAATTGACCAAAAATTTATTTTTCTAATTTTTTTTTTAACACCAAAAATTCGGGTTATTTATGCATTTTTAGCGCTATGCGTAAAAACAAAGGCAAAATGAGCCACTAAAAAGTACTGAAAAAGAAGTTATCTTATAATTTCATAAACTAATCATGATTAATGAAGTAAAAATCATATTTTTCAGCTGATTTTATAGATTTAGGGCGAAATAAACAATTCGAAAGAATTTTAAATAACAATAACAAATTCTTTATTTAATAAAAAAATAACATTTTTTTTTTTTTTTTTTAATTTGTTTAAAGTCGCATAAACTACTAAGGTCATGAGCAACTACGGTAGGGGGTAAACTTTTGAGATTGGAACTCGTTTGTATTTCTTGGGCTGAGCAGAATAATACACTTAAATTTTGAAAATATTCATTGGTGTACGCCGGATTTGAACCCGGTCCAATGCTTTGATAGCAAGGGCCGGATCCGATAGGCTTCTGCCCGCCAGAATAGTCCAACTTGTTCCGGACTAAAAACTGATGCGAAGTTCCAAGGTAGCTCTGCAATTTAAATTTAAGATTGAAAATTCAAATTAAAAAAAAATTACTTTTAACTTTACATAATGAAAATTAATTTAGCAGATATTTCATCATTTTAAAGTTTTTTTTAACAAATAAATAATGTCAGAGAAAATGAGAAAAAAAAATTGACATTTAAAAATTGAATTAATAAAAAATGCAATTTTTCAGAAATAATTTTTTGGAGCAAATTTATTTATTAAAAAAAATTAAAAAATGGACAAGCGACTGCTAACTTTAATGTCATCTTTACATACTTTTTGATGAAGCAAAGTCAATGTCATTATTTACTTTGTATCCATTAGTTCTACGTCGAAGAGTTGCTTTTGGCACATCAAATGCTATAGCAGCCGCCGAATATCCCATTTCTCCGTTATTCGCGCTGCTTCAATAGCTTTGGCCATAGATAACTCATTCCATTTAATTCTTGTATTTTTATTTTGGTATTTACGCACCATTGTTTATATTTAAATAATAAATGTTGGAACAATGTGATGGGAATGAAGGAATCAACATAAATTGAAAATATAAATATGTCAAACATTTACCGCGAATACAAACATAAAATCATATGATATGCATCTTAGTACTTATTTTTAACGTTTACAGCGCCATTCAATTATTTTTAGAACTATCATTATACTGACTGTCAGTAAGCTGCATTTCTTGGCGGCAGTTTCAAATTTAAATTCAGTTGTACTGTACTTGGTAATAGGTTTGTAGAAAAAATCATTTCACTCAATTTTTTTTCTGTAAAAGTAGGGGAACGATTGGTATTATCTTAATAATAGTTTTCCTGAGTAATATAAAAGTGAATACAGTTGTCCAGGAGAGAAATAAAAACATTTTTGACGTGAAAAACAACTTTGTCATGAAAAAAAAAAATTTTTTTTGGAACTTTTGAAAAATTTTGGTGAATTGAGTCAAAGTTGGACAAGAGTACAAAATCTTATGCAGAATCAAACATTTATGTATGTTAAATAAATTATACCTGATAAAATACCACATTATAAGCTTCAATTAATTATTGTTATAAAACAATAGAAAATCAGTCGACTTTTTGAATTTAAATTAACATGTTCTTTGTTAAAACAAATTGTAAAATTAAAAAGAATAAACATATAGTTCAGGGATTAATAAAAGCTTTAATAACTACTTCTGAGATGTCGTTATTCAGAAACTCGATTACATCTAAATAAACATTCATGAAATGTAAGTATAATATCAGATAGATGTGCAATTTTTTTAAATCGAAAAATATTTTATTAGTTGCGCGAGCTTCCGAGTGAGAAAAAATGAGCCTACGTCCCTACACAAGACAGTTCATGTAAGCTTACGTAAGGTTGTGAAGGCTTATTTTTTCGACTTGGATTATGTCATATTTTTTAAAAGTGGAGAAACAAAATATTTGATACTTGAAGATTGTTTAGTAATTTTATTACGTGAGAAGTTCCTTGACATGTCATCGTTTACCAATAAAATCATGTTGGGTACACCCTTACAAGTGTGAACAAACCCATTCATTCTGGACTGAAATACATGGGTCTACGCGTACTTACCCCGCATGCATCTAATTGTCACGTCCTATCATTAACCTTTTGCATTATTAAATCATTAAAAATTATACCTTTATTTCGAATCTGTAGCACTTATCGAGCTGTGAAATAAATTCATCACTAGGTTAGTTTAATAAAAACGTATTGTGATTTTACAATAAAATGTGTAGAGAAATTCAATATAATAAAGAAAACAATTAACATATATTTAAATTATCCTGCTACACGTTTTAAATGTTAATTAATCAAAAATTTCTCAAGTTTTGACTGTTCGAAGAAATGTATAATACGTCTTAATAATGGCCTATTCGCAGTAATACGTATCACGCGGTAAAGAGTTTTTCATTAAGAATAGACAGAAGAATATGTAGTCTATCTGGTCGCTTGTAGCTCATAAGTTTTTGTACTTAACCTCAAATACTGATCATTTGAGTAGCATTTCGTACGTGAACACGTCAGACTCACAGCTGACTGCATTGTTCCCTTCTAAAAGGTAGGTCATTAATTTTCTGGCATAGAATACATTTACAATATAGCATCTCTCGCACCCTTGTCTATTATGTATGAATGTGGACGCGTGCGTGTTTGTTCAGTAGGTTGAATACAACTCACAGTTATATCACAAATCTAAACCGTTTGTGAGACCTCTTGACTATTGCCAATTAATTAGAGATGCTTTTATTTCTATGATCGATTCTTTTTTTTACGCGTATACCCTTAAAATTTTTAATTATTATAAAACTGATTGATTATCTCTAACTCCCTATTATGAAAATCCAAAATTTTCAAGATTATAAGATATGGATTTCACCACCATTTTCAAAATTAAAATTTTCACCAGATCTCGATGTTTTAAGGTCCTAGAAAGAACTACATTTATTCCCATAATCGTGTCTCTATAGCTATGTGTAAACTTCTCATAAATTCTTAACAGCTCAAGAGATTGGAACGCAAATTGATGAATCGAAAAGATCACCTGCACTTAGGTTTCCAGGAAATTTAAATCGAATTGGCCCCCAATTGATTTTGATAAATAGCAAACATAGAATCTTTAACAAAAAATTTTTAACTTCCCGCTAAGAAAATTGAAAATTTTCAAAAATCGGGAAGTTATTGGTTTTACCCCGTTTTGCCAAAATCGGATTTTCATCAGATCTCGACGTTTGAAGGTCACAGGAAGTTTCCCTGATTCTTCCCGCGATGGTGACCGTGCGGCTGTATGTATGTATATATATATATATATATATATATATATATATATATATATATATATATATATA
>CAJNRD030001124.1:26059500-26074340 GCA_905319865.3 Cotesia congregata
GTGTGTGTGTGTGTGTGTGTGTGTGTGTGTGTGTGTAAGTATGTGAATCGCTTATAACTTTTGAACGGCTAAACCGATCGTAACTTACCAAATGACGTTCTAAAGAATTCCCTCAAACTTAGATTTCCTGTGAATTTGAACCGATTCGGACCGATAGATTTTGAGAAATTTGGAAAAATCTCAAAAAAACTACAAAAAAAAATTTTTTTGAAAGTGGTTTTTTGGAATAACTTTTAAACGGCTTTATCGACCAACTCCAAAAACTTATCCGCCCTTAACCTTGAAAAACTACGTCGATCGTCGCTAATCCGGTCAAAATCAATTGATTCGTTCGAGAGATATTGTGAACGAAAGAAAACCGAAAAAGCTTTTTTTTTTCAAATAACTTCGACATTTCTTTTTGGATCGTTTTTGATGTAATAGAATAATTTTTAGAGCTCAAAAAACCGCGATGATCGCTACCAAGAACGTGAAAATCGGTTGATTGGTTCGAGAGATATCCTCGATGAAATATTTGTAAACAAGGATTTTTTTAACATAACTCCGACATTTTTTGGAATAGCTTTCGAACGGCTCTACCCATCGATTCCAAAAACTAGTCAGCTCTTAAAATCAAAAAACCACGTCGATCGCCGCCGGTCCGGTTAAAATAGCTTCATTCGTTTGTGAGTTATCGTTGACGAAAGAAAACCGAAAAAAGTGTTTTTTCAGAATTACTCCGAAATTCCTGATTCGATCAAATTATACTTACAGATTATTCATGAGGCTTAAAAAATTGCGTCGACTGCTGCCAACCAAGTAAAAATCGGTTCATTCAAAAGTTATTGCAGTTTGAAAATTCAAAAAATTGTATTTTATCAAACTTCTATCAGAATCTTGAACTCGAAGAGCTCAAAAGCATAGAAAAGCTATCATTTTGAGCTCAGAGAGCTCAAAATAACACATAAATTGTATTTTTCAGCTCGGAGAGCTCAAAACATCATTAGTGCAATTTTAAGCACCTAGGTATGAAATTAGCGGGAAGTTGCACGGATGGATAACTACAAGTAATGCAAATCGTATACATGATTGATTCGTAGTGAACAAAATTTTTTATCTTATTTATTAATTATTAATTATCAATATCTATACATAATAATGGTATCCATATGTAGATTTATAAAATTATCTATGTATACATGAAATCGCAAAAATGATTCTACGAAATTGTTAAGGTACTTCGTTGCTTTCGAATTTATAATTTCTTTTGAATTAAAAAAATAATAGAGGTAAAATCAGAATTAAAAGCTCAAATTTTGATGGAATTATTTGTTTAGTATATGGAACTATATATTGCTGGAGGGCTTGGCTAATAATTTTTGAACTTGACAAAACTAATAATTTTTGAGAAATTAAATTTTTTTTTAAGTTCCTATTATTTCATCCGCAAAATACTATATATTAAAAGATTGTTAATAATTGGAGTAACAAACTCTTAGACAGAAAAAGAGAATATGTTTTATAGTATCACAAAATATCCACTGGAGTAAAAAAAATTATATAGAATTATATATGACTCCTATATAATTGTATATGAATTATATAAACATCTATATAATTCTATATGAATTATATATACCTCTATATAATTATATATGAATCATACATAATTCTATATAGTTTCTTTTACTCGGGTATGCCTTTATGTGAGTATATCAGACTACTTATGTGCTGATAAGGGTATATGTATATCAGACGGTAAGAATCCATATCAAGTCATATCAATCCATATCAACCCTGATCAGGGATTTTTTTTCAAGTTTATCAAAGTATATGTAACTTTATAAGGTTATATCAGGCCATATCAGGACCTATCAAGAAATAATGTAAAATTATATATGAGCATATCAAGCTATATCAAGTCTGATATAGACTTATCAAATTGATAAGGCTTGATCAGCCCTGATATGGCCAATTTTCATATCAGGCTAGATATGAATATATCAAAAATTTTTATATGGCCTTATCAGCTCATATCAAGCCTGATCAGAATATTTTTTCACGGGGGTCTACCGTTTTTCTAATTTTTTTTTTTCATCTCAATATTTTTTATCATTAAAGAGACATTTCGGTAAAATAAAATTCTTCACTAACTATGGAAATAACTCTCCTCTATACGTTCATATAACTTTACTAAACTATGATAATATCATAAGTTAATTAAAAAATTAGAATTATAAATTAATAGAAGATTAGAATAAAAATATTGAATATATTTTAAAGTAAACTGTGAAATATGTTGTATGCACATGAGCAGTGAAAATTGATTATCTTACTAAATAATATGACAGTTCATATTTTATTACCGGTTTACAAATTCTTAATAGATTTTCATGGATTTTTAAAAGTATCTACCTAGATAAAATGCTGTTACTCGATTTTTAACTTGACATCTTAAACGTCTTAAAGATAAGATTTTATTTTTAGATTTTATATCAGTAAGCCATTGAACTTGTGGGCTCGGAGTTTTATAGACTCGATGAAAATTTCAATGTATAATTTTGTACAGTACTGGCTGCCACAATTCAAACGGAAGATTAATATAAATATAAAATAATTTTAATAGACGAGAAAATAAATATTAAATTTATTGTAATTTAGAATTGAATCATGGAAATAGCAACACAAAAGATATATCTATAGAAGACATTAAAGTATCTTAAAGATTGTCGGTTTCGTTTGAGTCGCGTGCGTCGAGTGATCGAAGTAACGCGTGATGGATGAAGCATCTCTCCATTCTCGTATCCACGATCATCCACAATCCAAAGGTCCATTTCAATCCCTCGCTTCTTCTGTAAACATGTAAACCATACTCTGTCAGCTTATTCAAACTCTGCGTTCTAATACAATCTTACGATAGTGTGTATGTTCAGAGAAATTTTTATCGTGAAATTTCCCACAAAACTCTTCTTTATATATCTCTTTGCTGTCAAGAATATTTTTAAATATACATAATACAAAAAATTATATTTTGTACATTTGATATCATCTTTCTATTGAGAATATATATGAAATATGTTGAGAAAAAGGCGGCTTTAATTAATTTTCATTGGACTTAGACTGTGACTTTACTATAGATTCTTTTAATTTCTCTCTGAGAAATCGACTTTTAGCTTTTAGGCAGTTTATCGATAAAATCTTTCCATCCAATAATTGAAAGTTGTTTTAAAATGCTGTTTTACATGATACATGCAAATAAGGATAGTATAGGATTAATCGAAATAATGACGACATTGGTCACTCTGCATTGGTACAACGACATGTAAAATTTTATTCCAATTAGGATAATACTTTTCCAACTTTCCATATTTATACATGTATAAAAAGCAAATTCAAAAGCATCTTCCTAATCAGTTTAAAATTTTGCATGTCGTTGTACCAAGTGCAGAGTGAACAATATATCTTTAAACGTAACAAATTGATATATTTTCATAGAAGAGAATTAAATAATAATAATGATCACTTTTTTTGCACCACTCTACTAAAGATAAATTGTAAATAACAAATTAGGTGAAAATATTTTTGGCTAAAAAGTATATTTTGATAAGAAGTTTTCACTTGAATATATTTTTACCTCAAAAAATTTTCAAACATAATTTTGCCTCTAAACACTTACTGTACGCTATGGTTATAGAGTGTCTCGACTTTATTGAATTAACGTGTATCCATGGTTTTATGGCAGCGCTCATTGATAGTCGGTGCAATTATTGACATCATCTTACGTATGCAGCGAATATTTAAACATTCCTAAACGTTAACAATTGACTTTAAACATCTTTATTTATAAATGAAAAACGCTATTGGATATATTTCTATTCGTTATTATCCTTTTTTCTTTAATTAAATTTTTTTACATTATAAAGAAGTATTCGTATGTTCATAATAAAAATTAATTGTTATTGGTGATGTGAATATTTTTTGTAACCTGATCGATAACAAATTATTTAAATATTTAATTGAATTATATAAATATATATTATTTAAACTATCCATGGAATCAGAAGATCATTGATGCCGCAATACATTTACTGATGTACTATATTTCGAATTTAACTTGACATGCAGCTGTTTGGTCGACACTGGTCGCAAATCAAAAGTCGTGCGTTCACAGACTGTATGCTATATCCTTTTCTATCCTTCTGTAGTATGGAATGACACTCAGTTAAGTAAATTTAAATTATATGTAGATCAACCATCATTGCTGCATAATATTGGCTATATGCCAGAGCCTAGCGTTTAAGTAGTCTACTGCTATTATCGCTCTTTCGAATTTGATTTTCGAAAATAGAGCGAAACAACGTTACTATGTATAATATATATATATATATATATATATATATATATATATATATATATATCTTACACATATTATCATATCATAGCAATAACAAGACAATATCTGACATAATTTGGCTCAACAAATATGTTTGCATCTGTTTCATCATAAAAAGTGCCTCAATGCACTAAGTTTATCTTAATGGATTATCATTTATCATAATTGAATAAAAAACGTTAGAGAAAATTTTAGATAGTAGAAGATCCATATACTCTATAGAATTGTTATTGTGCGTAATGAATTAGTTTTGCCTGATATTATTTACCAGAAAGATATCAATAATTATAAGTACAAAAGTATTTTTTATCAACATTGTCTAATTATATACTAAACTTGCAATGAGATATATTATAGCTATTCCACCAATTATTGTTAACTATTTGATCTTTTGTTTTAATGAATAAGACATAATTAGGGTTTCTTTTCAAAAATGCTTCAAAAATTTCAACGGAAAATTTACACTTGTATAAATGTTCTATATTATCGAAAAAAAAATTTTTTTTTAATCTGACCAGCAATAGTTTAAGAGCTGAATGAAAAACATATGACATTATATCTTGTGTATCTTCTATGTAGATACATTCTCATAGATCACGACACAGAAGCGAAAGAGTTTAAAGACCACCTAGTCAGCAAGATTTAATCACAACTGACAGTACAACAGCCATCAAATAGCTGTTCTTTATTCAGTTATTGATGATTCTTTCATTTTATCGGATAGAATACATTTTATTAATTATTTCTTAATAGCTTTTTTTATATTATAATCATAAACTTACGTAATAAACAATGCGTATTACGCAATGAATAAAAAAAGTACCTTTTCTTTTAAAAAGTTGTACTAATGAGGATAACAGTTAAACGTGCTTGAAATAGCTTCCTAAACAGTGAATTTTTACACTGCTTAAAAGTGTATTTATGAGTTCATTGAGAATCGTCATTAATCACGTGAAACGATATAGGGTTAAAGTTTTACATATGTAGATCTTCAATCGCATGCTCCTAAATATATTTTTTCAAAAGCAGAAGATATTTTTTCATTGTAATTTTGAAACCAATCACAGATTAAAAAATTTTTTTTTCAATTCTGTTCATTTTTTAGGTTTGTTATTTATGAAAATACGTGAACAACTATCGAAAAAACAGTAAAAAGAAATAATTCAATCCCCTCTTAAAATAATAAATTCATTGACAAAAATAAAACATATTATAAAAAATGTGAAACTGTGTAACAAGTTATTTCAATGAGATAATCTTAAAAATATTAGAGAAATCGACTCAAAAAAAAAAAAAAAAAGGTTTGTTCAATAAATATAGTTGCATAAATTTTAATGTATTTACCGATTAGACGAAAAATAAAAATATAAATTGGAACTCATTTTTGTTTATTTTGCATAGCTGACAAAACTGAATTTAATCATTAGACTCATTCCTCCACTTTGTGAAGTAAAATATGTGCTTGGCGTGGTTATGTTTCTATCATGATTATAAGACTTAATCCAAATGTACTACGATATTATTAAATGCAAAACTTCAAAGCTAAATTCATGAAAGAATTTAGATATCTTACATGTTATGTTTGAGAAATTCATAATTTTTTTATATTATTTTAAATTTTCAGTAGTTATATAAATACACTTGGTATACAAACATTTATATTTAGCTGAATATATATTTATTTGGGTTCACACAAAATATTTGAAGAAAAATGTTCGAAAACAAATATCTTTTTCATTCTTGTTTCAAAATATGAACTGAAGTGTAAATTCGTATATTTGGCGAAGATAGGTAAAGTGACGTAATAAATAAGTGTAAAAGCGAAAAACATTATAGCCATCAACGAATAGCATAGTGGGTCATGACAACCATCCGATAGTGACGTCTGTGACATCTACCGTGTTCGTGTTGCACTCTTGGTTCTTAATAAAATGTACGAGTCTCTTTCATATGTAGATTTTTTGCTGTCAAGTTTATTAAAAGAGGAAAGATGAAAGAGTTTTAGACCGAAAATATCGTATTTATAATTTATTCTCTTAGTCGAAACTTACTTGCTTGTAAATATATTAGAATGTATTTAGATGCTCAAAAATTTTTGAAACATTGATTCATTGATTAATTTTTGAATATAATTAGAACATCTTTCTAAAATCTCAAAGCTTGAAGTCTGGTGATTTGTCTAGTTTCCGTTTTCTGGAAATGATATTTAAAACAAGGACTTTCCCAATTTTTTTAAATTTATAATTTTTTTTTTAACATTAAGCCAAAAAGACGAATTACAACAAAGCATTGCGAGTAGTAAGACAGTCCGGAAGAAAGTATATTTTAATCGGTGTGTTCGGAATGTCGCAAAAAAATGGGACCCGTCAGCCTTCGGACGGACTTGTTCTCCTAGCTATATCGATGTCGGTGGGACACGGGCATCAATTAATCACGATGAGGATCGGGGATAACCCTGCACACCAGTTCACCATCAATATAATGCATCAAATATCCACACGTGGGACGGTGCATAACCTTTATCCATGAGAAGACATCAGATACCTATTCTTCCTCTCCAAAAAACTTTTCTCTTTATGTGTCTTTCTTTTTCGTCAACAGTCTCGCTGTCTGTCAGTTATAATATGCCGGAGGTTCATTTCGAGGCCGTTGACATTCTGATTGAAATCAAACAGCTCAACGAAAAAATTCATCAGCTTCGCTCTTCTTTATTATGGCTCTTTTATCTTTGCATGACATCATACGAAAAAGACTAAAGTGTAAAATTTCTGATGAATTATTGACTCTACATTGCAATTTTTTATCCCGTGGAATGAGGCAGTTGTTCAGGCAGTGCTTTGCTGAGCAATATGAAAAGCGTGGTACATCGTGAGGAAACCGATAACGCACCCATTAACCATTTTATTTTTTTTATCACCAAATAACTAAAGTTGCTTTTTTCAACAAGATATTTTCACTAATTTAAGCATTTAGCAAGTCATAATTTTTAGGTAATCTTTTATCTATGTCCAGCACATTATGAATACGAAACTTGAAATCAACTAAATGAGGTGGATTTTTTATGTTATTAATGTTTCGCTAAAATAATCAAAACACCTGATGAAAAAGCTATTGATACCTGCTATGATTATCATAAATTCATTGCTAGCCAACTTAAAAAAGAAATAATTATTTTCTAAAGAGATTGACTGAACTTTCTCATAGAAACAGGTTACTTTAACGCAAGAGACCCCAAGTAGGATCGATATATATTATTTCGAGGGTTGTCGTAACTAAATATATATGTCTATACATAACTTTAAGATTATTTGCCAACTAAAAAAATTTCCAGTTAACTGATTTTTTTTGGTAATAACAAACTTCAGTTTTTGATGTGTTTATAAAAAAATTAGGAAACCGGTTGACCCTAAAGACCATCCCTGCAACTTCCCGCTAATTCCGTTAATACCTGGCCGCTTTTTTTGAGCTCTTCGAGCTTAAAAATACAATCTGTGTGTTGTTTTGAGCTCTCCGAGCTCAAAAAGAGACCTTTTCTATTTTTTTGAGCTCTTTGAGCTCAAAAGTCTGATAAAAGTTTCATAGCACACTATTTTTTGAATTTTCAAACCGCAATAACTTTTGAATGAATGAACCGATTTTTACGCGGTTGAAGGCATTCTACGCAGTTTTTTAAGCCTCATAAAGAATTTCTAAGTTTTAATTAGTCAAACTAGAAATTTCGGAGTAACTCCGAAAAAACACTTTTTTCGGCTTTCTTTCGTTCACGATATCTCTCGAATGAATCAACAGATTTTGACTGGATTGGTGGCGATCAACGTGGTTTTTTAATGTTGAGAGCTGATTAGTTTTTGAAATCGATCGGTAGAGCCGTTTAAAAGTTGTTCCAAAAAAACCACTTCTAAAAAAATATTTTTTCCTATTTTTTTTTTATATTTCTCCAAATTTCTCAAAATCTATCAGTCCGAATCGGTTCAAATTAGCAGGAAATCTAAGTTTGGCGAAGCCCTTCTGAATGGCGCCAACCACGATAAAATCGGTTCAACCGTTCAAAAGTTATAAGAGGTTTACACACACACACACACACACACACACACACACACACACACACACACACACACAGTCGTACGGACATCACCACGGAAACATTTGGGAAGGCTTCCTAGGACCTCAAAACGTCAACATCCGTTGAAAACTCGATTTTCGAAAAACGGAGTAAAACCAATAACTTAACGATTTTTGAAAATTATCAATTTTTTTAGCGAGAAGTTAAATAGTATTTTGATCACATTTGTACACTTTCATTATTCTACAAGTATAGTACAATAAGCATTCCTTACGACACATTAACTAAACTGTAAGTGTAAAAATTCAATACTTCTATTGAAAATTTATACCTCATTTTAAAAAAATCGGTATATTGTTTCATACCTCACACTTGCGCAGATATAATTAATTCATAAATATGATTTAGGAGCATGAAAGTTTTCAAGTAAAATTTCTAGGAACGGTTGGCGTATTAATAATATTCCATTACTGCAGCTAATGGGACGTAACTTTAATATCCGCGTATGAAAATTCCTTGACACACTGAAACTTGACATTGCAATTTCGGTTAATGATATAGTCCAAAGTTTTCATACAGAAATGCATATAATTTACATTTGAAGAAAAAGCTTTAAGTAAAATTAATTGAATTTTTTGCTATTTATAAAGTAATATATCCATATTTGTTTCAATACTTCTGTATAAATTTAAATATAACATACACTAGATTTTAACTTTATTATTCATAAGACAATAAACAAATATTTATAAAAATTAAATTCATTTAAATAGATATACATGCACAGAAAGAAAAAATTCTTGACTCGAGAGTAAATTTTTTTGATTTAAGAAAAAATTAAGGAAGACTAAAAAATTCTTAAATGAAGTCAAAATTTCTAGAACGAAGTCGAATTTTATTGAGCCAAAAAAATGTATTCAGGCTCTAAAATAACTTTGGTCATCCTCAAAATTTTTGTGGGGCAAGAAATTCTTTTTTTTTTCTTTGCATAACAGTGAATTGTGTTTGTTAAAAAATATTTGACTATCAACTTTTCTATTTAATTTATTCAAAATAATTAATACTATCTTCGTGCGGATTCTATTTTATGTAACGTGAAAGGGAGTTGGCTGTGTCATTCCATGAAGCTTAATTTTCCTGAAAATAAAACTTAAAGAACCCTCACAACATTAAATCTAATCCAACTGATCATACTTCACCTCAGATACAATATTTATAAGCTAAGCTGTAATAGAGAGTAAGATTTTTTACGGCTTGTTTGATGATTGGAAGAAAATAAAACAATGAATGATAATTGTATAATGAACAGTTTAAATACTTAATAATGATCATTTATTTTGCGAATTAAATGTTGACAGCTTTGATTAATCTTCTGTTTTAATTTTGTTTTAGGTACTGTGAATGCTAATGGTGAAACAAAACGTCAAAGAACATCTTACACGAGGTATCAGACTTTAGAATTGGAAAAAGAATTCCATTTTAATCGTTACCTAACAAGGCGGCGACGTATTGAAATTGCACATGCACTGTGTTTAACAGAACGCCAGATTAAAATATGGTTCCAAAATCGACGAATGAAGTGGAAAAAAGAACACAAGATGGCGAGTATGAACATCGTACCGTACCATATGTCACCATACGGGCATCCCTACCAGTTTGCACCGCACCCGAGCCAGTTTGCCCATTTGGCCACATAGGACGAGTTCTCGCCCGCCGAGCTCGGAGCACACGCTGTCCGGTTTCCTAGTATGTACGGTGAGCAGAATTTCTAAGGCTTCCTGTGCTATAACATCCCATCAACTTGTTCACAAGTTAAGATACGCTAGATCTAATGATATACTTGACTTGTTCTGGAGCACTTGAATGATTTATTGTTTCATTTATCCATCTTTGTAGACAAACGATCTACCATCAAAATCAATTAGATCAATCACATCTGAAAAATTCATTCATTTATTCCAATTCAATACATTTTATCTATTGACCATTTCACAATCGCATGATATACATTTATATAGACTGAGACATAACATATCATTCAATTGCTTACAGATATTTTTCTAAGTCAATTTGACCGATACAAGTTGAAGGAAGCTCATTAGTAAAAACTTAAAAATTCTGCTGAAATAATATCCGTACACCTGACCGATAATTCATCAAGACTGGACGAGACTCCGAGATGACTCTCGTAACAATGCAATATTAAATGAATAATCGATTTGAAAATAATTATAAACTTTAAATAAAATCTAATTAAATTGCAGAGAGTCAGACTTAGTGGGCGAGGTGGAACAATCTCATTAGTTTGTAAGAATAAACTTCAGTGAATATAATTATTATACGACTGTAAATGCTTGAAAATAATTTGTTTTATCTTTTTCGTAAGCGGCCGAAAATGTTTGAATTTGAGAGCCTGAAGAAAAAAAATACAAATAAAAAGTACTTATACTTTCAAGCTTCCCTCAAATGATCGCTTGAGTGGAAAAGTTACAGCATTATAATACTGCTATTCAGTTCAATAGTTATATAACATCAAATTTAAGCTCCCTATATTGATTTAAGCTCGGTAAGACCAATTAGTAAAAACAATTTTTTTTTATTTTGTATTTTAGTTATTATGGATCGCTAAATCGAATAAATCAAATTTAATTTAAGCAGGATTCGAACTTAGTATCTTTGAGTTCAAAATGACTTGTGACAGTTGATCATAGTGCTACGTTCAGATTTTGAGTTAATGACTATTTTATTATTCTCGGTACTGATACATCAGATATTCAATCTCATGATTTTATACAATTAAACTATTTATTTTAAATTTAGTTTAAATTTAATTTCATTCAAGGGCTGAGCTATTTGAGCTTAATACCTCTAGCCAATTGAACAGTATTATGTAAAGTTCAATTTAGCTTTAACAGTTGAGTTAATGTTGAAACTTTTCAATTCAGGCGAATAGGTAAATTAATTTATATGATTGATACTTTATCACAATTTTTTCTCGAACTTGTAAATTCTTACCGAATAAGAATAACTTTGTTTGTTAAAGTTAGACTTAATGATAGTCATAAAAATAATTTTAACAAAAGCAAAATTAAGAGCAATTGGTTAGAACGTTAAATGTACAAAGTATACCGTTCTATATTTGTTACATAGAAATTAAAATGAAAAAAAAAAAAAAAAAAAAAAAAAAAAAAACGATGTCTCAATTAAATTCATAGAATATTTATAAATGCCTGATAATACTCATAGCTTTTTTGATAAACAAAAAAACTCAATTGAATCATAAAGCATGTCTACGGTATATAAAGATGAATAAGAAAAGACTAAATTGTTCTTTTGTTTTCTATGTCATCTTCCAAGAAATAGTTTTGAGTAAATGAATCGCACATTAATCATTTAGTTAGTAAAAATTTTTAAAAAACAAGTAAGTTAAAACAATAAATAATATTAAAGTCGCTTTTAATCAAAAAATAAATTACTTAATAAAAAAAATGTCTTTGATTGCAAAAATACATAAGTATATATAAATTATTTTCTGAAATTTTTAATAACTTTTCAGTGTAGTAAATATACTTTTTAATTTTAAATCACTGAGAATATATATTTATTGAATAATTACTATCACTTAGTCAATGGTAGTGATTTTATTCTGAACTCCAATTTTGTTTTGTAGAATTTTTAAATAAAATTGTCAAAAAATTGTATCATATTCACAAACATAATGACTAATTTTCATTTGTCACAAGTCCAGATAGTTAAATTTTCAGATGTATACCAAACTAAGATGATATGATACTTTATGAATTAATATGATAATATGGTTGCATACTTAATAAAATTAAACATAATTACTCTTAAGCTCTTGAGTTACATGTTTGTTGAATAATTCAGCTTGATCAATCATGCGTACTTGATAATGTACATTTAGTAATGAACTAAAACTGATTAAAAATTTTCAATAGTGAAATGAAGTGCTCACAATAAAATTAGTTGAGCAAGATAACGTTTTTGATATAAAATTGTACATTATTGTAATTGTGGTGTTATGTCTTGTGATATGGATTTCACAAATAAAAATTATATTATATGAATTTTCTTATACTAAGTTATTAAACAGTTAATTAATGTTTTCAAAAGACAAATTCGGAAGCATACAGGGATTTATGAGTATACGATAAATAAGTTAAATAAATTAAGTGATTGTACATAATTATTACAAATATATAAATATAAATACATATAATACTAGTAAAAATTATTAATTATGTTGGCGTGATATATTGGGAAAAATGAAAAGGCTGAATTTTTACTCAAAAAGTCTCAGTTTCCTTTGTTTCAATTTATAAAATATATTACGATACTTCTGTATCGATGTATTTAAATTTTTATTTATTTATTAAAATAATAATTATTATTATTATTGTCATTATTAATATTATTATCATTATTTTTAATTTTACTTCCCAATAATTATTATTATTATTATTATTATTATTATTATTATTATTATTATTATTATTATTAGCATGATATTGTTTAAGTGAATCTGTTGTATGTTGATTTAGTTCAGTGTTAATATTAAATTTTATTTGTTTCGTTATAATTTTTTTGTTATTTAACTCTGCGTGTCGTCGGTTATATACACGCTCAAGCCTACGCGAATAGCTTTTATTCACTCATGACATAACTAAAGTCAATAAGTGAGCTAACAAGAATCACAATCGTCATTTTTCCAAGTATATTTTTTCAATGACAACTAATACATTTTATAATATAATTGTAGTTATGGAAAATCTTGAATCGTTATTTTTCTGTAAAATAATATTATTAAAATTATTACCCGCACACTTTCACTTCAGGCATTAGTATGTCTTGATTGGTCATTGTTTTTAATCTTAAAAAATGTATAAAAAATTATATTAGAACACTGAAATTAAATAAAAATGTCATGTAAAAATATTTATGTATTTCATTAGCACAAAATTTGTCCGCAAATCAACCGTAAGTACTATATTCGCGTAGATTTTCTTTATAAAATGTTAATCCATTCCATGTAATATACGTGATAGTTTTAATAAGAAAAAAAAAATATTGGCTATAACAATATAAATTTAGAACACAAATATGTGTACGAACCTATAATTATTATATATAATTAAAACTGTAATTATTAAATGGTATGTCGAAAAGAAAAAACGTTCTTTCTCCTTTTGCCTTTTTTTTATTATTCATCTTCCTCAGTACTGTAGTCTACAGCACTTATTGCACAATTCAGCAAGTGTACATACAATACGTAATTATAATGGTCAACAAATTACAGATTACACTATTATACGGCAAATACTACTATTTTTTGCAAGATACTTTTATTTTGCAATAAAAAAATTTTGACATTAATCTTTTGATTATTCATTCGAAAACTTAAAATAAGATAAGCCACGTAAAAACGAATACCTTACATAATAAGAAACAATAATTCAAAGTGATATGATTATTTAACTTATAATCAAAATGAAAAAAATCTAGAAAGCGGCATCTTCTGCAAACCACTCTTGAAAGCGGTTTCAGCTATTTTAGAGTTCCAAACGCTCGGAAATACACTTCCCTGAATGATTGAGTTTTTCAAGCTAAACAATATGATTTTCTATCAACTTTCAAGTTCTTAAAAAGCTACTTATCAGTACCGTTTCCCTGAAGATCGTATTTTTTCAAATTTCCTTTTGATCCATTTTATTTAAGTTAAGGGGACCCGGTGGTCTAGCAGCCTAAAATTTAAGCTATTTTAAAAATTTTATTTCTTTATGAAGGTAATGACTAATGTTTTCAAATTTTTTTACACTTATTCTATTACTTATGAACTACTCAAAAATAAAAATCAGAACAAAAAAAAATTTTTTTTTAATTAGAAAAATGGCGCTGAAGATTCCCTCTCCAAAAAAAAATGGACCTAACTGAAGCGTGTCGATTGATCTCTCCCTCTGATCTGAAATAAAAAAAAAAATGACTGATTTTTAATTAGTACATATATAGTCATCGTCAGAAATAGAATGAAGAAAAAAAAAAATATTTGACAAAATGGCACGTAGTTAAAAGTACGAATCTGAAACTAGTTTTCAAAAAATACTTTCAAGTACGTGCCATTTTGTCAAATATTTTTTTTTTTCTTCATTCTATTTCTGACGATGACTATATATGTACTAATTAAAAATCAGTCATTTTTTTTTTTATTTCAGATCAGAGGGAGAGATCAATCAGCACCCACCAGTAAGGTCCATTTTTTTGGAGAGAACTTCAGCGCTATTTTTCTATTTAAAAAAACATTTTTTCTTTGTTTTGATTTTCATTTTTGTGTAGTTGATAAGTAATAGAATAAGTGTAAAAAAAATTGAAAGCATTAGTTATTACCTT
>CAJNRD030001124.1:26077713-26089085 GCA_905319865.3 Cotesia congregata
TTGCTCTTTCGAACGCTAATAGGCCGCTGGGCGCAGCTCCCGCAATGACCAGTGCAGCCGCTTCGGAAACCGTGCGGTAGGCGTAGGCAACTCTGAGAGCGCCTCGCCGCTGCACTGCTGCCATTTTCTGCCTGTAGGTCTTCTGCTTTAATATGTCTGTCCATATTTCCGCTCCATACAGTAGTACTGAGTGGACTGCTTCTAGAAGAACTCTTTTCTCTTTTGTTCTTGGTTCCATGGTGTTGGTCATAATTCGTGCTAGACTAGACACAGTCTTGCTGGCTTTCTTGCATGCACTGTCGAGGTGTTCACGGAAAGATAGTTTCTCGTCTATCATTACCCCTAGATAGCGCAGGGCCCTTGTTGACGTCAGTGTTGTTCCTCCCATGTCCACAGCGAACGGTTTTGGGAACCATTTTTGACGTGTCAAAACGACCATCTCGGTTTTCTGTTTGGCGAGTTTCAGGTGATGCTTATCAAGCCAAGTCTCGACGATGTCGATGGTTTCCCGAACTAGCAGTTCGGCCTCTTCTACGCTGTGTGTGTGTGTGTGTGTGTGTGTGTGTGTGTATGCATGTAAACTTCTTATAACTTTTGAACGGCTCGGTCGATCGGATCGAAATAGGTGGCGATCTAACGAGTATCATTGCCATTAAATTTCGTAAAAATTTGAATTAATTCGGTTCGCTAGATTTTGAGAAATCTCAAAAATAAAATTTTCAGAAAATCGTTTGTTCGGAATAACTTTTAAACGGCTATATCGATCAACTCTAAAAACTAATCCACTCTTGAGTTTGAAAAACCACGTCAATTGCCACCAGTCCCGTCAAAATCGGTTGATTCATTCAAGAGTTATCAAAAACGAAAATTTTCGAAAAAAGTGTTTTTTTCACATAACTTCGACATTTCTCTTTGGATCGTTTTTAATGAAATAGAATAATTATTAGAGCCCAAAAAACCACGTCGATCGCCATCAAGAACGTGAAAATCGGTTGATTGGTTCGTGAATTATCGTTGTCGAAAAAATTCGGAAAAAGTGAATTTTTCAAATTTCTCTAAGATTTTCGGTTCGATCAGTTTGTGTTTAAAAGTATATTATAGAATTGAAAAAACTGTGTGGAATACTGCTAACCGCGTGAAAATCAGTTCATTCATTTAGAAATTATCGCAGTTTGAAAATTCGAAATACTGTTTTATTAAACTTCTCGAAGAGCTCAAAAACGTCTTAAGTTCAATTTTAAGCGCTTAGATATGGAATTAGCGGGAAGTTGCAGAGATGGCCTTAGGGTCAACCGTTTTCCAGATTTTTTTTGTCTTAATTTTCATTTTTGTGTAGTTAATAAGTAATAGAATAAGTGTAAAATAAATTTGAAAGCATTAGTCATATCCTTCGTATAGAAATAAAATTTTTTGAAATAGCTTAAATTCTAGGCCGCTAGACCACGAGGTCCCCTTAAAGGAAATATAAAGGAAAGGATACATTGTAAAAACCTTAAATAAATAGTATACATCTAAAGTAATAATTAATGAAATAGTAATCTACTATAAAACGAATGCAAAAGTAAAATTTCATTAGCTAGACAAAGAGAGTAGGTAATTTTTGGCCTAGACCGATGGTTAGGTATGCAAATAAAAACTCATTTATTGAGCATTCTGATGCAATCCGCAAAAATTTCATAAGTTATCGCATTCAATAGTTATTGAAAAAAAAAAAAAAAAAAAAGTGAAAGTACCGATTTTTTAGAAATTTAAAGAATTCAAATTGATGACATCCCTATACTATTTAATTTTGAAAAAGAAAAAAGTATGCAAATCTTAGCATAATTTCATAAGCTTTCAGATGAAATTTGATAAGATATCGCGTTTAATTCTAATTGTACGAAAAGAGAGTAAAAGTGAAAATTTTTGAGACTTTAAAATTTTGCACGCCTCACAGCGCGAAGCGCGTGAGGTTGTGCTTTACACCCGACTAGTCAAGGTCAAGCAATTTTGTGATCTTTGAATGTCTCTATCACAACCATATTAAACTTATACAATAATATAAGTAGATGTACACCGAGAAAACACTTAAATTAAGCCATTTTATACTTTCTAAAATCATTTCATGTTGCTATTTTGAAAAAAAAAAAAAAACGTTTCGAAAAAAATTTTACGTGGACGTCCTGATGTCATCCCACTTTGTATGTACCAACGATTACTCCCGTACAAATTGATATTTCGAGACCAGGAATTTTTTATTAGTTCAAGAATTCGATGAACTGGTGCCGTATTTCATATCAGTAGCCTAGTTTACGTATTTTTTTTAAATTAAATTTTTATTGAAATTCATTATGAAACACACGTACAAAAACAAACGAACTTTTCTTATTTCTCTAGTGTGAAAACTATGGCGCTACTTATCCAAGCTACACGGAGAAAAAAAACAACACTGATTACTATTTTTTGCAGTACTCAGTACTGCTTTGGAAGAAAATGAGGTTACAATGTTTGGGACAGTATAAAAACTACTGACTATTGTCTGCACACTACTGAGTCGTGTTCTGGCACTAACCAGTCGTGTTTCGTACAGCACTCACTACTGACTATGAACATTTTTCTAATATTTGTACGAAACAGTAATCATTGCTGTTTTATTTTCTCTGTGTAGATTTTTTTACACTGCGTGCGTATATGACAAGAAAAACAGGTGTCGATATTAAAAAAAAAAAAATAAAAAATACTCTTTAAGAAAATACTTAATTCTTTTTTTTTTTAATCAATTAAATAATTTATTTTTTTCTTAAAAAATAAATGAGCGTTTGAGGCGTGCGATTTTGGATTTTCAAAACTTTTTTGAACTACTGTCATTCCTAAACTATTTAATTAAAAAAAAATAAGCCAGTAAATTAAAGCTTATTTATCAAGCTTTCAGATGCAATTTACAAAAATGTGGTAGGATACTTAAAGATACTAAAAAGATCCTCAAAGAAAAGGAAATTTTTGAAAAAAAAGTCTCAGCTCTTGGAACTCTAGCTTTAGAAACAATAATTTTTGTTTAATGTTGAAAACAGGGTTCCGCGCGACTCAGTTGAATTTTAGCATCGGCAAGGCTAAAAAAATTTTTTAAAAATTCAAAAAACGTTAAAAAATAAAAATTAAAAAATATTTTTTTTATCTAATTTGTTTTATTTTGTTATAACTATTAAGAATAAATCACAAAGACCCCATGAAATAAATTTAATTTTTATGTTTTGCGAACAATTTAATATTTACAGACTGAACAGGGTTGAATTACCTAGCATTTACGTCGTTTTAACACCGGTATCTTAACACTGTAAAAGTGTATATAATACTCCATGACAGTCTTGGGGGGTCGTTCCTTACTTTTCTTATCAAAACTTACACTCCAAGATGCGTAATCATAATCACTAAAGCATGACCTAACAAAATCAGGTTAGAAGTGGTCGAAAAATCAATAATGCAAGTCATTATAGTAGAGTGCCAATAAATAATAATGTCACTGATCAAATATGATAAAGCTGTCCAAGTGCTGTCATAAAATGCCATTTTTATAATGTTTCAATTTTATATAATTAAAACTTTTGTTTCTATGATAGTACAAGTATTACAATAAAGTTGTTTACACGTTGAACATTTAAGAGAATAGAATACGACTACTTGCAATAAATAACAATATTACACAGAAAAAAAACTTTTCTTGGATCAAGTAAATAGTTTTGAAGAATTTCATGTTTTTGGTTTGAGTAGAAAAATTCGTAAACTAAGAAATTTTTCTTGTTGAAAGGATATTTTACTAGATTCAAGAATTTTTTGTCTTGATTCAAGACAATGGAACTCTTCAAAATTATTTTCTCGATTCAAGAATTTTTCTCTTGATTCAAATAATTTTTTTTTTTTTGTGTAACAATTGAATAAATTATTACTTTGCTTAATAGTATTGTTTAATACAATACAAGAAAAGAAATTGCATATTGTACTAAAAAACCTAGTTAGTAACTCATTTAGCTGTTGGAGTAAAATTATTAATTTAAGATTATAAATAAAAAATAATTTTTCAACAATTTAACACTGAATTAACTCGCTTACGATTTAATTAACTCTTTAATTTATACTCCCTAAAACTGAATTAGTGAAAATTCGTCAAATAAGTGAATATTCACTTAACTTAAGTGCCAATCGAGCCACTTTTTCAAGTCAGTGGCTCGGTTCTCACTTAAATAAGTGAATATTCACTTATTCATGTTTAGAGAGTATGATTGTCTGAAAAATTATTGATTTTATAAATCTTTCACTAATTGTTTAGTATAATTTTTAGGGGTAAATTAGCATGTCTCAGTTATTTCAGAAACAATACGTTTAGAGATATAATTATTTTAATTTACAGTTAAAAGAGCTTTTTTAAATTAATTGCTAAGGTATTGAATAGTATTCAAATATGGATATAACTTACATTTAATACCAGAAATATCTAATAATACTGCTCACATAAATCTGTTCAAGTACTAGTCTCATTTTTTGTGGTAGATTGTGTGAAGTACTGAGTACATTACCCCAGTAGTTTTGATTTTCAAGATTTCAACTTTTATTCTTTTACTTTTGTCGATTGCTTTTTTCGATATCGGAAGATCAAAAATGAAAAATAGAAAAACAAAAGTAAGATGGTCAATTTTACAAAGAAGCCATTCTCTGTCACTTTATATATTTTTAATATATTTATTGCTGATTTTAAATAGGTAACAGAAAAAATTTTGTTAGAATAAAGCTGTATTAATACTCTAAAAGAATGAGAATTTTCACTTTTTACTCTACATTACTCGAGACGGTTTTGTGCTTAATGTTTTTTGATCATCATTAATTATGAAGAAAATACGATAATACACTGTAAAAAAAGCGGTGTTAACATGAACTCATTTTAACACCGCTATGTAACACCTGTTTATTAACACCGGTGTAGCGGTGCTTTTTTGCGGTGTTAAATATCCGGTGTTAAACTGGTGTAATAACGGTGTAACAGTAAAATAAATTTACACCGTATCGGAGTATGAATGTTACATGATCCATAAAACACAATTAATATTCAATATTTATCAAAATGAGACAAGTAACATTTATTTAAGAATTTTCGATTTATAAAATTATACATAAATCGGTTTAACCAATGTTATACAACAAGTTAATTAATAATATTTACAATATTAAATGTTAAGGAACAATATAATAATTATTTTTATCGTAACCATGATGTTTCTCATAATATAATTGATGTTTTAAACACGATACATTAATAATTTGATAACTTTGCTTTTTTTCAGATATTTCATTTGCACATAAACTCATATTGTAACACATAGTCTCCCATAGCTTACACAACAGCGTTATATTGTCATTATAAAAGAAAATTCTTTGAATTTCACCGTAAATGGGTAATTCGTGAATTCTTAAATTGTCCCAAAAACGTCCTAAAATTGTCCAAAAAATTTTTCATCCATTAATTTTTGGACAAATCTACAGCTCTGCAAAAATAAATTATCTCTATGAAAATCATTTAAAAAACGTTCAAAATTGTCGTAAAAATGTTTCAAATTTGTTGTATAAACACTCTAAAACTGTTCAAGAAATGTTCCAAAATTGTCTCAAAAATATCCGAAAAATGTCTCAAAAGTATTTAAACTTTGTTCTCAAATATTAAAAAAAATGTTTTAAGTTTATTCAAAAAAGGTTCCACATAAGATTTAAGGACAAAATTTCAACTAAATTGCTTCAAATAAATTGCATTGATTCTAAAATTATCTTAGGAGTATCCCAAAAATCTTAAAAAAAATACTTAAAAGTTATGAAATAATTACTAAAATGCACTATTTTGAAGTTTCCGATTATTTATATGATATTCCAAAATTGTCCTTTAATAATGGTGTTAAAATAACACGGATCGAAAATTTACACCGAAAGAAATTCACACGATTATTCCGCGCTATACGGCCGTGTAAAGTCCTTCGGGTCCATTTTTACATCGAAATTTTTTACAGTGTATTTATTTTAATTAAAAATTTTTATATACTTAATATATTATTATTTTAAACATTCTAAATTAGATATTAATTGATTTTTTTGATTATTTATTTTTAATTATTAAACATAAAAAGTTTAATTATAATGATTGAGTTAGTTAAAATATTATCAACACTGGAAAATTTATAACACCGATTTAACACCGAAAAAAAATATTTACACCGCGAACGGTGTTACTGCTACACCGATTTCGGTATTGAATTCAACACCGGAATTTTTAACACCGTACACCGCATGGACTCACACCGGTTTTTTTACAGTGTAGTGAAAAACAACAATAAATTACTTAATTGATAATGATGTACATATTTTTTTGCTTTGATATCGTTTTTGAAAAAAAAAAATACTTGGGTGTAAAGTAAGTTTTATTTGTTTTCAATGGGAGATGATTGAAAAAAATAGCAAAATTTGTTATTTACTATCGGATATCCGAATTATCGGAAAAATTTGGATTTTTTTTAGTTAATCAATATAAATATCATTTTTAGCTTGCGAAAAAAAATTGGAAATGTCGATCTCCGTATACCTTAATTTTCTTTTATGGTGAACTTGTTCACAACAATTTTTAAAGAATTTCGTTGGAATATTAAAATCCTACTCTAGTTACAAGAATTAGGACGCTGTAAAAAATTGATATCAAAGTTTACTTAGGCAGCATTGTATCGCGTTGTATTGTAGTAAACGAATACGCGGCTAAAGTGCATCCATTTACTATGAGAAACTGGTGAATTTCTGACCAGTTTCATTATAGTGCAGGGATATGATGCTCCTATAATAAAATTTGATAAAAATTTTTTACATCAGTGATGTTTTTTACGGAATGACAAAAATTAAAAGCATCAATAAAAAAATAATTAAAATATGTCATATGTAAGAATAAGTTGGAATTAAAAGATTTTTGTATTTGTAGAATATTTTTATTCTCATACTTGAAAAAAAAAAAAAAAAACAGAAAAATCAAAAACAAGCAGTGTTAGTAAAAGGCTACATATCAAGATGGGTTTTATAGTGTACGAATTCTATCTGTAATGCAATATTTACGTCATGAGTGTCGACTTTAGTAATTCCATAAATATTATTACTAATTTATCTTGACTCGTTTGGAATTTACCGGTCGTTAGCGTAACTGTCGTGTCGATCTTGTGGCGCCGAAGCTGCTGCAGCAAATTTACGATCTTATCTTCGCCGCACTCTTCCATCGTTCCTTACTTTTTTTTTCACAATCTCACTATTTCTCCTATTGCTATTCATATTCCGGAAATAAATTTACTTCAATGTAGTTTTTACACAACTATGATTTTTTACCTGACAATATCACGTCATAACTTAAACTATCATTTATCATAATTTAACTATTTAGTTAAATCTCGAAAAGCCCTAAAAGATCATCTATAGATGTTGTTGTTAAAATAAGGAAGTCGCGATGCTAGGGTAGCACTTTTTTCTTTTGTAAGTAAGGTGGAAGAAGGTTGTCTTGATGGGAGTGAGTGGCAGACGATTGCAGAGAACGGGATGCTGAACTTGAAAACGTTCGTCCACGTCTGTCTATCGTGCATAGTATAGCTGCCTGGCTCTGTTCTCAACACGAGGTATCCAAGAACTCTTCTGTCCACAAACGGAGCGAAGCAAGACTTCAGCACTTTTATGTACGTACTCTGAATAACAAATCTGTCCAATTCACATGTCGACATCAAAGAAGATAATATAAACACTACATCGATACATACTCTACAAAACCTTAATGTTTTATTAATGTGGCCTCCATCTCTGTTTCATTCCAGTTTGGTATCTGTATACGGGATTCGACTCTACGTCAAACTCCCCAGAACCTCATTGGTAAAATTTCAAAAAAATTTCCCCTATTTTGCATTAATTGTCTAATACTGCAGATGGACTGTTATTCAAATTCGTTACTGCAGTATTTTCTTCATATTACTAATCAAAATAAATAGTGTCTTAAACAAATTTCGAGATAATTTTGTGTTCATAGAATAAGTTCCTTAACATAAATGATTAACGTACTAACCCATAGTTGATTTTAAAAATACTCGAAACTCTATAAGCTTACGATTATATTTGTTAAAGAATATCTTAATCATTGTATGCAAGAAAGCTATACATGAAATGGTTAAGTACAGAATACATAATTGTATGCAGGAATGCAGGTAAGTCAGTAAAGGATATAGGGTAAACCCTAGCAGGGAGGTTCCACTTCAAGAGAATAAAAAATGAAAACAAAAATATACGAATAGAAAAGACAAGAGACATCCGCACTCGGTATCTTCTTCTTCACTGTCTCTACTCTTCTGATGAATCCACAGAAGGTTCGATACGTTTAAGTCTTCTGAGTGACAACCCGACTACATATGTGGGAGGCGACATACAACAAAGCCAGGACGATAACCCCATGTAAATAACTTTCTACCATGACGAACTTTCTGAATGTCTATCTAAATTGTCTGTCAAGGTAACAGTAATGTCGCCAGGAATGCTCTAGTTATTATTTTAATAGATTTGGAAAATTTATTCATTTTCTTAAGAAATGACTTCGGTGAATAGTAATCATATCGATTTCTTATCAATTTAGAAGTGGAATCAAGGTCAAAAACCAGTTTGGACCGATTCGAACTGGTGAATTTTGAGAAATCTCAAAAAAACTACAAAAAATAATTGATTCAGCGGACCAAAATACGTACCCGTAGGTAGGTCCGGTCAAATGCACATTCTACTTAATTTTTTTTGTGTGCCGGTGTTATTGATATATTTTCATAATTGTTAACTGATTTTCTAATTTTATTGCATGCCTCATAGCGCGAAGCGCGTGAGGTTGTGCTTTATACTCGACTCGTTAAGATCAAGCAATTTTGTGATCTTTAAATGTCTCTATCACAACCATATTATTACATTTATACAATAATCTTAGTAGATGTACACCGAGAAAACACTTAGATTAAACCATCTTTTATTTTCTAAAATCATTTCATGTAGGTATTTTGATAAAAAAAACGTTTTAAAAAAAAATTTACGTGTACGTCCGGATGTCACCCCATTTTGGATGTACCAACGATTACTCCCGAACAAATTGATATTTTAAGACCGGACCTTTTTTATTAGTTCAAGAATGCAATGAACTGGGTCCGTATTTCATATCAGTAGCCTAGTTTACGTATTTTTTTTTTAATTGAATTTTTATTAAAATTCACTACGATACAACCGTGCAAAGACAAACGAATTTTTCTTATTTGTCACGTGAAAACTATGGCGCCACTTGATCAAGCTAGATTTTTTTAAACTGCGTGCGCATATGACAAGAAAAAAGGGCGCTGATATTTAAAAAAAAAAAATACTCCGTAAGAAATTACTTAATTATAATGTTTTTTTTTTTTTTTTTTTAATCAATTACACAATTTATTTTTTTTTTTTTAAATGAATGAGCGTTATGAGGCGTGCACTTTTGGATTTTCCAAACTTTTTTAAATTTTGTTTTTTTGAAATAACTTTTAAATGGCTCCACCGATCGATTCCAAAAACTAACCAGCTCGTAACATCAAAAAACCACGTCGATCACTACCAGCCCGGTCAGAATCGGTTAAATCGTTCGTGAGTTATCGTTGTCGAAAGAATACCGAAAAAAGTGTTTTTTCGGAATTACTTCGAAATCCCTAGTTCGATCAATTTAAACTTCAAGATTCTTTATAGGGCTTCAAAAACTGCATCGAATGCCCCTAACCGCGTGAGAATCGGTTAATTCATTTAAAAGTTATTGCGGTTTGAAAATTCAAAAAAATAGTGTTTTATTAAACGTCTATCAGACTTTTGAACTCAGAGAGCTCAAAACGACACGAAAATGATATTTTTCAAAAAATTTACGAATCATTGGCTTGGTCAAGCTGTTCATCAAAGCGAATTGATATTTTTTAAGTTAAATTTGGTTCTATGTTCATAAATCTAAAATCAACCGTAACTAAAATATTTGAACTTATGACTTTTAGAGAAGGATTAGAAGGCTATTATCGGGTCAATCATCCCGCTTATCAGAATAAACCGTTCTTTAGATCTTTGTCAGGGAAATTAATAAATGCTACTCCGCGGCTTAGTATGTTTGTAAGTGAATCCACCATTGTTGAAGATACTTCGATTTGCACGTAATTGATGTGCTCGACAAAAAAAAAAAAACAAAACGAATTTCACTCCTTGATGCTGTTGAAGGCCCTCTGTGTGTTAAAAAATTGTCTCAATATAGACTCATAATGCATAATAATAATTATATATAATAATGAATTATAATAATTATGCAATAATAAAAACTATACTGAAGTAATCTTCAGTAAATTTTTTTGTGTAGTTTTTTGTCACCAAATATATAAATCATAATTTTTCAAAAAAAGTCATTAATCATAATTTTGACCATAAATATTATTCGATAAATATTAACTTATGATGAACATACTATTGACATAAAACATGAAATATTTTTATATAATTTTATAAATTTGATAGATCCTTTGGTATTCTCCTAATGATTTGACGTCATTGACTTGAAACAGATTCGTATGGAAGACGCATAATCAATAAATTATAATTATGTGTGTAAATGATTATTAATGAAGAATTATTACTCAAACAAATAGTTTTTGAACTATTACTGATGTTTTAACATTTTTTGTTAAACATCAGTAATAAATAACTGAATAACAACAGAAAGTGCGTAAATCTGTTTTGATTTATATCATTGTAGCTATATGTGTCACGATTTTCTCATAATTTACTTGTTGATACAAGTTTTTTAGTACAATGCTTTTTCAAGGACAGGCTACTTATTTAAGATGCCTACTAAACGGTCAAATTCACACACTAAGAAAAAAGTATTTTGATTATCACAATACTTGGTATTTTGATAATCAAAATACCAAGTATTCTGATTATCAGAATACAAGTCAATTCAAGACCTATACTCTGCGCAGTAAACTATAATATATGCGCTGTCACTGCCATCAACGTTTCAACACTAACAGTCAGTTTATTTGATTTATGCACTGGTAAAAATAGAATTCAACTAATATTTATTATATTAGCTTGAAAAAAATTTATTATTACACTTTTAATTTTAATTTTAATTTGTTTTGTTAGCTTTATAAGTCAATTGATTTGTGCCAGTAAAGTGAGGTTATAAACATCTAATAGTCTGTTATATTGGTATACTGATAATCAGTATACCTAGGTATTGTGATAATCAGTATACTTATTTTGATAATCAAAATACCACGTATTCTTAGTAGCACAATACCAAGTATTCTGATTAT
>CAJNRD030001124.1:26118604-26135130 GCA_905319865.3 Cotesia congregata
GTGAGTAGCATAAAAATAAAAAATTTGCTATTTTCTATCAATTTGTAATATTCTCACAAATTTGATGTATATACATTAGAAATTAACTTTTCTGTCCGAGCTATCTAATAATTTTTTTTTTCTCACATATTCTATACACTCACATTAAGATGATCCTCTCCACAATTCTTTCTCAATCCTTTCCTACCAATTATCCTGTTACGTGAGTGTTGGAACGCTTCACGTAATAATTATCCGTAACTTCTATTCTTTCCCGCTTCACAGCATTATTTATATTTGTTAGGAAAGAAATACGGATAAAATACAATCTTCGGGAATGTAACATCGGGATGAACTTATATCTTTAAAAACATCAATAGTTAAAAAAGTACAGTGCAATTTAAAAGAATTCATTATTTCATGAGGCAAAATTTTATTTATTTATAGTTCACAAGTCACGACAGTCACATAGTGACTGCAAGGTTGCTAGTAATATTAATAATAATGTGGTGGTGGACATAAACTGAAAATTAAAATTAATTTTTTTTTTATTCTAATTAATATTAGAAATGACTTTTATTTAATATAAATATCAATTTGATAAAATATAAACTCTGATGGTCATAATTACCATCAAAGCTTGTAGAAATTATTAATTTGATTTTAAAAATTATTATCAAGGTATTTAATCAAATTATCTTAGATATTAGTTGAAAATACAATCTTATAGTAACATAACAGATGATAAAAATTAATATATTGGTGGTAACTGTAATAATTTATATCGTATTTATAATAATAAAAGATAGTATTTATATTACTGTTGAAGTATTTTAGAGCTTTTTATAATACTTTGATGATAGTATTTACCATAAAATTCTCGCCGTGTACATTAGTGTTTGTAATATTTTCAAGTTTACCATGTTTTATTAACTATATGTTGTTGAAATTTACTCTGAAATCGGAATAGACAGGAGACTCAGAAGTAAAGAGGGCCATGTCCATGTCGTCTTCAATGAGAAATAAAAGTTGTTTAAGTTCCAAGTACTGTCAGTTACACAACTAAGAATGCGAACCCTTTGGGAGTATTCTGCAAAGTATGTAACATCATCTGAAGATTGAAAATATGATGCGACGCAACTATAATATGAAGAGAAAAATTCAGCGAAAATAATATAATATCTATTTTGTAGGAGAATAAAATATCAGTGTGTTTTCCGGATGCGATATCAAAATTAGGAAATTACCAAAAATTTGAAATTTCGTTTATCAATTAATAAGTTTATGTGGGTTACGAAAAATTAATTATTTAACTTGCTTCTTATGTAGATAAAAGCATAGATAGACGATATAGATAGTATGAAATTAATGTTACCACGCGGGTTATACATTACTACCTGATATATATATTTATCAACATTTCGTAAATTCACTGTTTCATATAATTAAAGGTATAACCTAATTTTTTCAATATTTAGTTCTTAATCAGATGATTCACCACAATCTTGGATTGAGTCTATACCTGGAGTTGATTCAGATTAACCGTCTATTATCTCCTCATCAAAAATAGAAGCTTTCTTCTAATAGTATATTACGACCCAAGGCCAGAAAGTTGTATTTCCTGGCGTATGGGATATGATGGCCGAAGCTACGCCTCGGCCATCATATCACATACGTTAAGGCATCCAACATTCTGGTCGTGGGTTGTATACTATTTTTCTTGCTCTCCAGCCGAAAGTACGTAACCCCGGGAAAAGGGTTTTGCCGGGGGTGAGGAGGGCGCCGCCCGACTTTTGCAAAGGCGAGGCGAAGCCGAGGTTTTGCTGGTTGGGGCGGGCATAATAAAAAAGTAAAAATTGATAAATAAAAAAAAATAAGTTATTTTAAAGTTTACTAACAAATGCTCTGATTGAGAGAGATAACATGCACAGAACTCGTCACAAATATTTAAACTCGATTTAATAACAGAATTAATTTTTTTAAGTTGATTAAAAATTAGTTTTTAATTAGACGGCTATTAAGAAAGATTGAAATTAAATTATTAGAAGCTTGTAGAGAACATGGATTGTTTTATAAACATTGCTTTACTACACTGTAAAAAAAACCGGTGTAAGTCCATGCGGTGTACGGTGTTAAAAATTCCGGTGTTAAATTCAACACCGAAATCGGTGTAGCCGTAACACCGTTTGCGGTGCAATATTTTTTTTCGCTGTTAAATCGGTGTTTAAATTTTCCGGTGTTGATAATATTTTAACTAACACAATTTTTACAATTAAACTTTTTATGTTTAATCATTAACAATAAATAATTAAAAAAAGTTGATATTTAATTTAGGAAGTTTAAAATAATCTATATTATTAAGCAAAATTTTGTGTCCAGTTTATTTATATGATAAAATGGGCTTTTATGGTTAAATTTGGTATCGTTGGAAAAGTATTGACTTGGAATTGTGCCTTTTCATATCATTCTCGACGATAGTCAATTTATTCTAATAAGTATTTATGCTGTATTCGAAAACGCTCTATCTGTAGATACATAATTAAGAAATAACCTTGTATCTTGTGAACTATTGACATTTTTAAAGATCTTAGCTCACCCCGACTTTACACTCATCGAGACCTTTCATTTGAGTACCCATATCAATTTTTTATATATTTGTATATATTATATATATGTATATATGAAAAATATATCAGAATGCATGTGGGTACTCAAATGAAAGCTCTTGATGAGTGTAACATCGGAATGAGCTTATATCTTAAAAAACGTCAATGGTTAAGAAAGTATAGTGCAATTTAACAAAAGTCATTGTTATCTAACATTCAGTAAATCGATTTTTGCGTTATATTATAAATTGAAAATTCTTAAATAAATGTTACTAGTCCTATTTTGATAAATATTGAATATTAATTGTGTTTTATGGATCATGTAATATTCATACTCCGATACGATGTAAATTTATTCTACACGGAGAGAATTTTATATTAAGAACCTGTAGGATAGACGCCATTTGCAAAAAATTCAAATTTTCTCGCGCGAAGTGCACCTACCTCTCCGAAACCATTAATAAACTTTTTTCCAAAGAATTTATCAAAAAACTTAGAACGTACATCAACCTTGATAATTAATGTATGTTTGCGTTCTTTTACATTTTGATTTTAATTACTTATTACGTAGAATTGTAAGCTCGCGTGTAAAATGCTTGAAGGTTAGGATTGTGACTGAAATGACAACAAAAATTAAAAATTCTCAATTTCAATCTAGCTACAAGATGGCGCCACAAGTAAATTACATAGTTGAAACTATTGTCGTTAGATGGCAAAATATAGGCCAATTGAGAATAAAAACTATCTCAATTTTTTTATTTGACACTCGTTAATGAATTGGAAAAAAATTATGCTAATAATTTAGGAGTGGGGTCCACCATTTTAATTTTAATTTTTTTAAACAAAACTTCCATTTGATTTTATTGATATATTTTTTTTAATACATAAAAAAATGAACAATAAAAAAAAAAAGTTAATTTTCACAATTTTAAAAAATTTTCAGAAAAAATTATAAATTTTTTAGAAAATTGTGATTATTCATTTTTTTTTTTTCAATTGTTCGTTTTTTTATGTACTTTTCAAAAAAATATATATCAAAAACATTAAAAAAAGATAAAATAGAAATTTTATCCTAAAACAAGAGAACCAAAATTTTTTTTCCAACTTTTGAAGGCAAAGAGGGTATCGAAATCTTTTTTTTCCTGTTATGACATTTTTTATCATAAATGTGATGTAAAACCGAGCAGAATAAAAAAAATTAGGAAAACCCTGAAGGCTATCCCGGTAACTTCCCGCTAATTCCATACCTAGGTGCTTGAAGTTGTACTTATGACGTCTTTGAGCTCTTCGAGCTCAGAAGTCTGACAGAAGTTTAATAAAATACTATTCATAAAATTTTCAAACTGCAATCATTTTTGGATGGATAAACCGATTTTTACGCAGTTCGCAACATTAGATTAAGTTTTTTACATTCTATAATTTACTACTGAACATGAATTGATAAGATCGAAAATTTTAGAGAAATTAAAATAAATTAACTTATTCCGAATTTTTTCAACAACGATAGCTCATGAACCAATCAACCGATTTCCATGTACTTAGCGGTGATCGACGTGGTTTTTTGAGCTCTAAAAATTATCTCTTTCAAATTTTTTTTTTGAGATTTCTCAAAATCTTTTGACTTACGTATAACAATACAACAATCTAAATATTTTTATTTTTTTATTATGTTCATTATTTCAAGATTCAATTAAGCGTACATTCCTAAGTTTGCTACAAGTAGTTGTAGCTGCTACAGTTCTATCAGAATACTATGCGAAATCACTATGCGAAGTCACCACAGTAATAAATTCCAGCTTCTAAATTTTGTAAAACAAATTTTTTTTTCTATTTTGGTTCTAAAAACCACCCTGATTAAAAAAAAGTATTGAAAAGTTTTGAAAAAGTATGTAATTCAATACTTTTTCAATACTTTTCACACACTGTATATCTATATATACATACAATATAGATATACAGTTGCAATGGTTCAATACTTTTTTTTAATCAGGGCAGTTTATATTATCAATTAACTCATTTCCAATTGATATTTATACCTATAAACAGGTAACAAATACCTCACGTACCAAACAAGCAAACTAGGATGTCTTACATAAACGTACGACACGTTCTAGTCACCAAGTATTACTTTAAATTATTAAATAAAAGGTTGGTAAATAATTTAAAACAATTCTAAATCTCAGAGATGAAAAAAGTACACGACATGTTATGCAGGTATTGAATCTTCGGATTTTTATATTCATTCGGTTTACGAGCATTGAAAATTCAAGTTTCCCTTGACACTTCGAAAAATTATTAATGGGGTCTTACAGTACAGTTGTCAAATTTTTTTAACTATTCTAGTTAACTTAGTAAACTTAGTTAACTTAGAATCTCATTTTATAATTTGCTCTAGAAGAAATAAATGAAAAAAAAAAAAACAAAAAATTTGTTAAAAAAAAGAACAGATTCACTTTCAATAATGAGTTTTCGTAAAAAGCATGAGTGACTTTTTTATTTTCAAATAGCCATAATTTTTTTCAAAAGTGACTTTTTTATTTTCAAATAGCCATAATTTTTTTAGACATTGACCTTTGGGTACCTTCTTTTTTTATTTTTTTTTCTCAAAAAAAACTTCAATCAATTTGACAACTATTCCCGCTCACCTCAGGCAGAACCGAATTTTTTTTATTTAATTGAAAAAATAAAAAATTATATTATTCCAGAAAATTTGACAATTTTTTTTTTAAATTAAATACAAAAAATTTTTTAAATAATCGGCTCTGCCCAGGATGAGCGGGAATAATTGTCAAATTGATTGAAGTTTTTTTTTGAGAAAAAAAAATAAAAAAATAAAAGGTACCCAAAGTTCAATGTCTAAATAAGTTATGGCTATTTGAATATAAAAAACCCAATTTTTTGGAAAATTCAAAACTTTTTTTTGGGTTGGACAAACAAATTTGAAAAATTTCTCTGAAATGTTTTTCAAAGGGTAGAAAAGAATGATAAAGTTTCAGCTACATCTAAAGGGGTCGAGTTCAAAAGTGGTCAATTTGGCATGGAATACCTTATATACTTAAGTTTTAGAATCAAATAGTTGGGAAGCTGATCTAAACATTTTAACTATTATATGCACAACAATCTCAACCAATTTTTCAATTTATTCGACTCCATATCAGTTTTCAATTTCATAAATTATCAAGCTAGTAACATTTCGTGAATTCACATTATTATATCCCAAAAAAATTATAAAACCATGTTCAAGAGGAATTTTTCACATTCCTTGTTTGAATATCGCCGAACTAGCTAATTCTCGGGTACATTAAAGTAAATTCAGATACTCAAAAAACTTTTTCAGACAGTCAGGACTAATTTAAAAATCCAGTGGCGGTACATAGTTTGAATTTGCAAGCGTCTATCAATAAATTTATTTAGGTAAAATAATATGGCGTAAAAGCAGTTCATAGTCTATACTCCAATTTGTAAGACATAGCATGTACAAAAAACCTTGCTACTAGTGAATTTGAAAAAAATTAACTTAGTATGACAACACTGTTAATACACTACTCGCATCTAATACATAAATTTTTTATTTAATTTAATCACAAGTTATTAAATAACTCGACATGAATTTTTGGCCGGCTAGTTGAATATCATCTACTAGCTGAGAAGTTTTTTATTATAGATCCGTAAACTTCATTGATAGTTTCCGACACGATTTTTGTCCAATCGTTTCCAGCCTCTTGTTGAATATTAAGAAAAACACCTTGAGCCTTGTAAAAACCGGACTTTGGTGGTAATTCAATCTAAAATTGTCATTTAATCATTAATAGTTTGTATATTTTACGTTTTATAATTAGCAAAACAAACGTTTACCTTGTCTATTCCATTTTTTCAATCATCCTGTGGAATCTATAATGTAAAGAGATAAATATGTTGATTAATACTCTGAAAGATCAGTAATTGTGTTTGAGAAATAATTTTAATGACAGATATTAAAAAAAACTACATGAACTTAAATGTTACAACAGCTGTAGTTTTTAGAATAAGTGATAATGACAAGAAGCTGAGCAAGAAATTTGTGCACTGTTAGTCGTTTTTACTCAATTCGCAAAGTTATAATTAGTAACACTAATGTAAATTTTCTCAGCACAGACAGAATCAAGTAAACGAATAAAAAATGTTTTAATATCTGAGAGCAAATAAAAATTTTTTGCAAGCCTCACAGCGCGAAGCGCGTGAGGTTGTGCATTATCCTCGACTCGTCAATGTCAAGCAATTTTGTGATCTTTGAATGTCTCTATCACAACCATATTATACTTATACAATAATATAAGTAAATATACACCGAGAAAATACTTAAATTAAACCATCTTTTACTTTCTAAAATCATTTCATGTTGCTATATTGAAAAAAAAAAAAAAAACGTTTTGAAAAAAATTTTACGTGGACGTCCGGATGTCATCCCATTTTGGATGTACCAACGATTACTCCCGAACAGATTGATATTTCAAGACCGAACCTTTTTTTATTAGTTTAAGAAAGCGATGAACTGAGTCCGTATTTCATATCAGCAGCCTAGGTTACTTATTTTATTTTTTTAATGGAATTTTCATTTAAATTTACTACGATACAACCGTACAAAGACAAACTTAATTTTATTAGACTGCGTGCGGATATGACAAGAAAAAAGGGCGCCGATATTTAAAAAAAAAAAAATACTCTGTAAGAAATTACTTAATTATAATTTTTTTTTTAAATCAATTACACAATTAATTTCTTTTTTAAAAAATGAATGAGCGTTATGAGACGTGCACTTTTGGATTTTCCAAACTTTTTTATACATTTTTTCATGTCCCTATACAGTTAATACCATTAACTAATTTTAGAAGGTATCGTTTCGTATACTTATCTCTTTTATTTAAAAGAAAATATTGAAAATTTTTAAATATAGATCTTAATTATAAATACAGTTTTTTTTCCATCGTTGCTTGTAGTATAGTCGAGAAGTTGATTTCCTGCGAAAAATAGTTACAAGTTTATTAAAAATATGGTTGATAGCTTTAACGATCCGGAATGGCATTTAGAAAAACACTATTTTGGATTTTTTCTAGAAACAAAAATTACAATTGTTATTAACAAAAATCCGTTAAAAAAATTAGTCATCCAGCTTTTTCGCAAAAGCTCAAAGAGTATAAGTGATAGCTCAAATATTAAAAAAGTTTCTAAAAGAGCAGGAAATTTCAGCAAATTACTCTATTCCCGGAATTGTAGCTCGATTGTTTATAATTTTAATTTTTGTATTCAATTAAATATGAATTAAATAATTTTTTTAAATTCTGGTGTCATTTAAACACTTCAAACAATATGATTCCGCCATATTTAAAATTGTAACACCATTTTTCAAAAAGATATTCAATTGTTAATTAACAATTTTTTTACGAGTTTGTGTTGTCATAAAAGGCGGTATAAAAGTTTAAATGATTAATCTGTAAATTTTTTGTTTTTTGGAGCCCTTTTTATGAACATACTTAACAAGATGGCGTAATAAAAGTTTATAAAATATATTTATTTCATTAATTATTAATTTTTGGAGTAACAAAAAAATTATAAACTTAAATAATTTTGTTAAATAATGTTTATAATCGTTTTTTTTATATTTTGATTATTTTAATAAATTATTAGAAATCGTTTTTTGATTTTAAAAATCATAATTTGCATTTCTCAATATAATGCAAAAAAAAACATTTTTATGTCAATAATCTATTAATGATTGATTTAATTAACAATTCATTATTAACTTTTTTTTTTTCATTTTTTTCTAGAATGTAATAAAATTTCAAAAGCAGCAACCTGCAATAATATGGCGAAAAAATTTTTTTCTATTTTATAGAAAACATCTGAATTTTGAAACACGACTAAACAAATAATGTTATGACAAATATGCTTCAGGACTTTTTCGTTACCTGATTATGAAACAATTGAAATATATTTCTTTTATATTGTAACCTTATTTGCTTTCAAGATTTATGAATTTATTTAAATTATTTTATATTTTCGTTCATATTTTTTTGGAAATAAATTGAAAGCAGGTGATTAGAGATAAATCTTAAAAATAATGAGCCGCATTTGTAAGAAAATTAATTCTTATTAATTATAAATGAAAATTTTGCAACGTTGTTAGATATTTATTATTATTATTATTATTATTATTATTATTATTATTATTATTATTATTATTATTATTATTATTCTTATTACAATGAAATTTATAGTTATAAATAAATTTATAGTTTCAATCATTATGCCTACTTTGGATATCTTAAAAATAAAAGTGAAAATATCAAATAATTTTAATAAATTCAAAAATTTCATAAATGAATAAGGTTAAAAATAAAAAAAAAATATATTTGAATAGTTTAATAATCAGGTAACAAAAAAGTCTTGAAGCATATTTGTCCCAACATTATTTGTTTATGTGATAGAGAAATTGAAAAATCAAATTTTGGACTTAGTCGTGTTTCAAAATACAGATGTTTTCTAAAATATAGGAAAAATTTTTTTTTGCCATATTGTTACAAGTTGCTGTTTTTTTTATTTTTTTTTTCTAGAAAAAAATAAAAATTGCTATTAGTAAATCAATGAATAGATTGTTGACACAAAAATGTTTTTTTAACATTATATTGAGAAATGCAAATTATGATTTTAAAATTAAAAAATGATTCCTCAATAATTTATTTAAATAATCAAAATATAAAAAAAAAAACGATTATAAACAATAAGATATTGTTTGTAAGAAAAAAAAATTTTTTTTTTATCATAATTTTCTTACGCTAACAATATCATGAAAAAAATTTTTTCAAAAATATTTAATAAATTCATTTGTTTTTTAAAAATTCATAAACAAATGACAGAAAAATTTGAAAAGTAATTATTTGATGCTTAACAAAAATATAAAATCAGTAATAACTTAAAATAAAAAAAAACAAAATTATTCAACACGCATAAATAAAATTTTTAATTTTTTTGTTACTCCAAAATTAATAATTAATGAAATAAAAATATTTTATAAACATTTATAACGCCATCTTGTTGAGTATGTTTATAAAAAGGACTCTAAGAAACAAAAAATTTATAAATTAATTATTTAAACTTTTATACCGACTGTTATGACAACACACAAACCCGTACAAAAATTGTTAATTAACAATTGAATAACTTCTTAAAAAAAAAATTAATGAAACCAGTTTTATTACCGCGGAATTATATTGTTTGAAGTGTCTAGATGACACTAGAATTCTAATTTTCTTAACAGTTTTTTGTTAATAGCCATTGTTATTTTTTCCACAAAAAATCTAAAAAACGTTTTTTTCTGGAAGTCATTCCGAATCGCTTAAGCCATTAATCATATTTTTAGGAGACTTGTAACTATTTTTCGCAGGAAATTTACTTCTCGATTAGACCATTTACTATATATCAGACTGAGAACAATAAAGCTATACAAAATAATTTTTCATGTTTTAAATTTGATGAATTAGAAGATTGATAGTTGAAGTTTTCACTTGAAATAACCGATTGAAGTAAAATATTTTTAAAACCAAAAATTTTTTTTGAAGATTTATCGTCTTGAATAAAAGAGAAAAATTATAAAACAAAGCTAAATCTCTTTAAGTAGAGATGTTTTAGCTCAACAATTTTTCTTGAAAATAATTTTCTGTGTTGAAAATTTCTCTCTAATTAATGTATTTTTTTTGTGTTGATTAACAAAGTAATTAAAAATATTATGAAAATTTTGTTGTTATTACTTACGAACTTTATTTTCCATTAAATAAATGGTTTTTGACAAAATTAAACTTTATTTTTATTCATCTTTATACATGTACGTATAATTTATTTATTAATTTTAGTTTAGCTTCGAATAAAAACTTTTCTACTCGCAAAAATTACATTTCAAAATGTAATTAATTCTTTTTTGTACGTTAAGTACTTACACCATGATCATTAATAATTTTTAATTATATATTTATATAATTTATGTTAATATTTAATTTAATATTATAAAAACTTAATTATATTTACCTTATTATTTTGTGTTAAATTATCATGATAAACCGGCAATATTTTAATGCCAGTCACCAGTGGCAATGAATATTATTTAGAAATAAATTAAGGACCTACAAGTGTCCATAGGCATGTTTCCATTTTCTATCCTGGAAAAGAAATTTAAAGTTATTTCCATTCAATATTCATGATTACTTTTAGGAATAAACGTACTTATTTTCTGATGATAACATTTCATGAGAAATTTTGATGTTCGTAAATTTTTTAACGATGTGAATTCTTCGCAAATTTTTATGATTAACTTGCAGTCATGAGTATTCAACTCATATATATTTTGAATATTAACAAAATTTGATATATTACTATTTATATAAACTAATTTACTGAGTTCAAATCTTGGCTTCTTTAAAAATTTGACTTTGCTAATGTAAACGTCATCAAGCGAGTAGATGCCTTGGCGTGTAAGTTGAAGCAAATAACGAGAACGGATTTTACTCGTCATATAGGAGTTGGAGTTCGTCTACTGGATTCTTGTCACAGCCCTGAAGAATCTTTTTGACTTGGTGAGCAACTTCAGCTCTTGGTCCTAATTTGAGGAGCCGTCTGGTGAACGAAGCCGTGGTTTTATAATTCTTTAGCTTGAAGAATAAATTAACAGCTGTTCTTAAGGTAAAGATTTGATGGACTGTGGTTGAAGTACGCAGCCATCTCGCAGACTCGTTTTTACGCAGAGCATTTTTACGCCCGCTCTCTATTTTCAGACCGAGAATGTACTCACGGCAAATTTTTATCAGTTGCTGAGCCTCAGCAATGTCCTGTCTAATGTTAAAAACCAACAAACAAACGCTCAGAAGGATAGCCTACAATTTTTCAATAGCTTCTGTAAATTTATCGCCAGTTGTCATCTGGTAGCAGCTGTACAAGCGTTGGACTAACTCCCTCAATTGACGATAAACAGCAGGAAGCCCAGTTCTAGACATAGCAGTCTTGCAGTTGCGCAGTGGGAATCCATTCAGCAAAAGAATATTCGACAGACAAGCGTAACTAGTCCTGGATCTAGCGAAAGTGTTGAGGAAATGAGCTTGGTAAGCTAGAAACTCAGTAACACCAACTTGGTCATGAAGATGATAGCAAGCAGTCTCGAAGGAACCGACGAGGATGTGGTCTACGGCCAGCTGAGAATTGTTCGTCCAGTGATGAGACGGAGGGACTCCTTTCGTAGGAGCAGCAAAGTATCCACTTGACTCTTTCCTCGTGACATCGCGCCTTCGAAGAATCTCTTGGAGACGGTCAACAATGGCCAATTGTTCTCTACCTGCTGGACCGGCACCAAAGGTCTCAGATAAATAGTGCCACGTATTATTTCCTGGAATTCATCGCCATTTAACTCGACCTGCTCTTCATCATCTTCATTGGCAATTCCGACAATATTTTTGGTCATTGCGGCCAAGGAAGCTTGTCCAGCTTCTTTCAGGATTTTTGCGTGTTCATAGATATCTCCGAGCAAAAGACTTCTTTGATACTGAGCTGAGACGTCTTTATGGATTTTAGCGATCTTTGTGATCTGTTTCTGTTTCTCCAAGCTGTCAGTGGACAAGTAGAGAAACGAAATCTTCTCAAAGTTCATTATCCGCTGGTAACTCATCTCGACGACCTGATGGTTGCTTTGCAACCAAGCAGCTTGAGCGAGACTCTTCCAGCAAGATTTTTGATTTAGCGATCTAACGGCTTCGTTTTTTACAAAGTGAAGAGCCATATCTGGGTAGCCTTTGTGGTGTAAGTATGCTATAATGGATTGTCCCACTAAATTAGCAGTCCTTACCATCTGCTAAACTTTCTCATACTTCCTATTAATTAAAGCAAGCTTAAAGATGCTCAGTAAGGTCGATTTTTAGGATTCTGGATCTACATTCTCGGTCTAAACAGTAAACTTGGTTACTCTTGACAAGCGTTACGTAAATCGGCCAGCGTTCGGATAATTCCGTGAACGCCAAAGTCAATCGCGTACTTAATATGGTTGCTCGTCGTGTAAATAAAAACTCTCGAGTCGTGCCAGGCTCCGGAATTGACTCTTGTGTTCTCAGAAATCGATCAGAGACTCCAATTTACGATTGCAGATATTTACAGTATGCTTTAATAGTATGACGATGTGCGAAATATCATTTGACCATACTGTGTATCGATATTTGGAGATTTTGACCTCCACGAGCTGGCGTTTCTGGTAAACGTCGAACATTATGATCTGGTTTGAGTCACCAAGCAACAGCATGCCAGTTGCAGCGTTGAATATTTCATTGCAGTTGGAAATCTAGACTTTTTTCGTAACTTTGTTTTTAAAATTTTCAATCACCAGTGAATATTATCCTCGATCCAGAACAGCAAAAGGGTTTCTCGCCACCTAAATAGCAGTAATACCAAAAGCTCTCTTGGTTTCGGGATCAGAACTAGAGTCTTCATCCTTGGGAATCATGTACAAGTCACACATTTTAACGTGAAAAATTTTTTGTCGGCAAAGCTGTAACATTAAATTAAATGAATTAAAAATTTCATATGTATATATTATATTTATTAACCTATTTAGTTCCAAGTTATAATTGATATTAAAGAACTGCACTAAATTATGCGTTGTATAATAATTTTACTATTAATTTTTTTAGTTGTAATAAATAAAGAAAACAGTAAATTTTTTCCTCTTTCAATAGTTGAAATTTATAAAAGTATTACCAAAACTTACTTTCAATAGTCTTTTTTACAATTGACATAAAATTTCTTTTTTAATTAATTAATTACTGTAGGTAGAAATCTTTAAAGTACATGTGTTCGAAGTAGAGAAATAAAAAATAAACACAGTTATTTTTCAGGTTAACTCAGAACATGAAATATGTATAAAATACGCATCTGAAAATTTATTGATCACTTACCATCATGTTCAATAAAATATTTTTAAATGAAATTTATCATTTTAATCATTTAAATAATCAACATTTAGTTTAAATATGTGTTCTTCTTTTAAAAACAATTATTAGGTCTGTCAGCCTGTCAGCTGATTACATTCGATTGTTCAGAATCGATACTACTGTACACAAATGAATCTTCACGTAATCGATCAGTCGAAGAGTCGATAGGTCGATAGGTCTAATACAACGAGCAGTTCTGATCTCGACCATATTTAACACCAAAATTAATATTTTTTCACCACCGATTATATATAAAATGATTTTATATAAATTAAATTAATTTAGCAGATATTTGATAATTTTAACAATTTTTGTAACAATTAAATTATTACAAAAGAAGTTAGAAAAAAAATGGACATGTAGAAATTTTAAAAAATAAAAAATGCAATTTTTCTTAAACAATTTTTAAAAACAAATTTCGTAGTTAGAAAACATTAAAAAAGTCTGAAGTGACATATAAATTTTATGTCATTAAAATAAATTAAAATAAAATATAAAGAACAAAATAATAAAAAAAAAAATACAACTTTGCTATGGTTTAGTGGCTTGACGACATTAAATTGAACGCTCAATATAATTTGTTCACTTTAAAGGTACACGAAAAATATAACAAAACCTTTATGATTACATAGAATAATTTTTAAAAAATTAATATAACATAAATTAATCTTTCTCAGATATGTTAACAATCACATGACAGGTTTTTATATTTTTTTTAAATTAATAAATTTTCTATACCAATATTTTTAAAAAACGCAAGTGTGAAAAATTAAACGGTTTTACGCCTTTTTTTCGTAATGGATTTTTTCCTTCAGTTATTAGCTGCAATGTTAGTTTATTAATACCAACATTGTTTATTCATCTTTGAAAATTGCCGCCATTGTTACAACGTATTTTTGTTACTACTATAATAATATTGCGCCATCGAAGCGCTACTAATTTCGCGGCATAATAAATACATATATATATACATATATGTATAGCTCTATATACATATGTTTGTGAGTGGGACAATAAACAAAAAATCCTGCGAGTCAGCGTTTGACTTTTTTACAAAGCAGTTATTCACAAATAACTACTTAATTACAACTAAGTGTGTGTCTTTCAAAACATAAATTGCTGTGTATAAATAAAATTGTCCATCTGTGAAAATTTAATTTCTCATAAGTAAAATCATGGTGAATGAAGAAAAAAGTGATAATGATAACATCGCGAATTGCAATGTTAATCACTGTATTCAAAACATACGTTCTCGTAAACGAAAGAAAACAAAACCGAAATCAAAAAGATTTGCTTGTCGACAAACGTAAGTACATTTATCTTTAATATGTTATTTGACGCACTGATAGAATGATTTGTTTATATTAAATAAGCTTTATTGACTGTTAATAAATAATTTTTTAACATCATAAGATTAAATAAATATTTATTAACAGTTAATAAATTATTTATTGAATACGATTTATTAAATGTTAATAAATATTTGTCAACACTTAACAAATATTTGTTAACTGTTGACAAATATTTATTAAAAATAAAAAACAAAAATAGGAATTTCCGCCTGAGCCTGAACGTGCGAGCGACAACGCGTACAAGCTATAGAGGCACGATCGGTCCAAATGTTGGCTTGTACATTTGTCTTTCTTCTCGCGTGACTTCTGAGCTAGCATATGGGTCATTTTTTAAGTTTTTCAATTATGTTTTTGTAATATCTCAGACGCTAGTATAAATACAGGAATGGTCTTTCGTTTGTTCGAAAGGGGACATTGGGAGCTATTGAACAAAAAGCATTTGGGGAAAAAATGTTGAAAAATTCCAAATTTATCAAATTTTGAATTTTTGAAAATCGTCAAAAATGACGGTAGACAATAAATTTTTGATTCAAATTGTTTGTATATTACCTTGTACCAATCTTAAAACATCCTGAAATTTTTGGAACTGTGTTTTTTGTTTTTTAAAAAATTGGAATTTTTGAAATTTGTTACAAAAAATAAATTTTTTTTTCTACAATTTTTTTTTTATTTTTATCTTAATTGAGATTGGTAAATCGCGTAATTTTTAAATTTTAAACAGTTGTAATTTCATTTAGTGGCATAATGATGAGAAAAAAAAAATAATATACGAAAAAATTATTTTTTGAAGTGAAACTTCTTTAGGCGCATGAAAAAATTAAACAGTGCGATGAAATACAATAATTATCATAAGAGCAATGATAAAATGAATTACTCTTATTATCTGTATGCATGGTTATTATAATATTGAAATATCTTTAATTTAATATGGAAAAAATTTTTTTTCTTAAGCTTTATCTACCCAATTTCTATGAAGTTATAAATAGTAGAAAAATGATGTGTCATAAAGAAGTTTTACTTCTTACCTGTGTACTCTGATACACATACATATTTTTTTTTTTTTAAATAAAAATGTAGCATTTAATAATAATCAAAATTAATTCATATAATTTGTCGAAATACAGTTGTCTGTTTGAGTGTGACTTTCTAATCTAATTTTATCAGTTACAAGTAAATAGTAAATTCAAAAAGAGAATGGTTACTAATTTATTGAGTGTTGGTCATAATACACCACAGCGCGCAATCGATATTTAGATCGTTCTCTACAATCGGTTTTATTAATATAGAACATCAACTATACCGACATAGCTTGTATTATACCTAACATTATCCCTGATAGCCACTTTACCTGAAATTTCCGTCAAATCTAATCTACTGCCAAAATTTGTAGCTAACTTAACGTAAAGAGTTGACGTACATTTAATAAATATTATTTATATTTTATCATATCAATAGATTATATAGACCAATCCAAACTATTGTATATGCCGTTCTCATCACAAAATTTTTGAAAAATTTAATAATTTTAAAATACTATTTTTTTTAAAAATAAAAATAAAAATAATAATAATAATAATAATAATAATAATAAT
>CAJNRD030001124.1:26138772-26163183 GCA_905319865.3 Cotesia congregata
ATTGTTGAAAAAACAATAAGCACAGTTCCAAAAATTTCAGGATCTTTTAAGATTGGTACAAGGTAGTATACAAAAATATTTGAGCAAAAAATTTATTGTCGACCGTCATTTTTTACGATTTTCAAAAATTCAAAATTTGACAAATTTGGCATTTTTCAAAATTTTTTCCCAAAATATTTTTTTTTTAATAGCTCCAAGTGTCCCCTTTCAAACAAATGAAAGATTATTCCTGTATCTATACTAGCGTTCGAGATATTACAAAAACAAAATTGAAAAACTGGAAAAATCGCGAAATTTTGAGTTTGCATATCTTTTGAAAAAAATTTTTTTATTTTTTTTCCTTTGGCAGAACTTCGTTATATGATAAAAGAAAACTTCTGACCAAAATTCGTCCAAATCGAAAGGGGTCGATTCCAACTATTGGTCGATTTGACATAGAATGACCCCGTTTTAAAACATTGCTTTGTAGATATTTTTTTGAAGTTCTGTAGTTTTGTCGCTTCAATAATATATTTATGTTTTCATTGCTCAACAGCCGGAAAAGGAGACGTGAAGAATTGACAGCCGCATCGAATTCAACAGTAGAAGCAGACGAAGCAGAAGAAGTTATCGAAGAATACTATCCACAGGATCTGGATGGAGTAGATGATCATTGTGGAGAACAGGAGGAAATGGATATAACAGAAAGTAACATTCCTTTTTATAATAATCATTTAATTAATTTAAGTAATAGTAATAATCTTAATCAAACAGTAACTCGTGAACCGGCGAGTTTTGTGTGTAACTCAAGCCAAGTATATTCTGAGAAATCAGAGGAAAGGAGTAGTCAAGAATCTACGGGTCTTGGTGCATCCGAACTTGTTTTATTTGATAAAAGCAATCAAGTTACACATGCAGTCATTAAAAGTCAAAATAATTTGAATAATATTAGTATCGCTAATGATAATCAAGTATATTCTGAGCAATCAGAAAAAAGGAGTAGTCAAGAACCTACGGGTGTTGATGAATCCAAACTTGAATCAGTCGATGAAAGCGACAAGATTTCACGTGCATGCAATTTGACTAATAGTAGTTCGAGTAACCTCAATATAGTTACTAATAATGATCAAGTTTGTTTTGAACAATCAGAAGAATTGATTAGTCAAGAATCTACGGATCTTGATGAATCCAAACTCGATTTATTTCATGATAGCAATACAGTTTCTCATAGTCATAAACAAAGCGAAAGTACCTTAACTGTATCACCTGTAGTTGGTACAATTCTAAGCTATCAGAAAAAGAGAACAGTCCCGATCGAGTAAGTCTAGGTAACTCCGAGAGTAGTATATCTGGGATTAATATTAATGATCGTGAAGACTCCGAACAATCAGAGATATCAAGTGATTCTGAGTTTACAGATTCTGATAAATTTGGGCATGACAAAGCCAATGATGATATATTTTCTGAATATTCTTTTTCATCCAGCGTTTCCGATCATGATGATGTTGAATTTGAATCAAATTTTGTTGATAATGATTCGGATAATGATTTGGAACAAGAATCTGAAAAGTCTCCAGAAAATTCATCATCCCCATTGCAAAATTGTGATTCCCATAACGATGCCCAAAATAACACTGAAGCATCATCTTCCGAAAAACCAACAGACATTGAGTCTATTATAAGCGGTTGTCGAATAGTTGAACTCGCTCATTTTATAAAAGAGTTTACAAAGTTAGGTGATTCTAAGAATCATCTACCTAATTGTGCTAGACAAGGGGAAAACTTCCATTGTTTTAGAAAGTTAGATGTCGGCTTAAATACTTTATTGTACTGGAAGTGTCTCGAATGTAAAATGATTGCTACATTTTGGACAAATCCAGTAAAACAAGAAAATAAATTCGATATCAATGAAACTGCCGCCATAAGCGTTATTGGTTCTGCAAGTTCTTTCGCAGCATTTCAGACTATTTTGGCTGTGTTTAATATACCGTGCATTACAAATAAAACTTACGAAAAACATCGAAAGAAACTAGTTGAACCTCTTCGAAACGTTCTTGCTGAAGAAATGCATAAAAATGCCTTAGAAGAAGCCCAAATTGCCATCAAAAATGGTGATGTTACCCCCGATGGTATTCCTCTCGTAAAAGTTATAACTGATGGCGTCTATGATAAACGAAGTTATAGAGGAGGCAAACACGATTCTCTTGGAGCTTCAGTTGCAGTTATTGGTTGCGCTACTCAGAAAGTTATTGATGTCGAAGTAGTTAATAAATATTGTTATACTTGCCGTGTCCATCAAAACCGTAATTGTGAGCCGCCAGCTCATAAATGCTTCATGAATTACGATAGAAAAAAAAGCTCCTCAAGCATGGAACCACATGCGACAGCTATATTATTCAATCGTAGTTTAAAACTTCATGGAATAATTTATTCTGTCATGGTTTCTGATGATGATAGTTCTACGTTAAAAGTAGTGAAGGAATCGAAGCCTTATGAGAAGTATAATATTGAAGTAGAGAGAATCAAGTGTTCTTTTCATATATTTCGTTCCGTAGGAACAAAAATTAGAGAAGCCGCAAAAGCTCGAGTTCCGAATCGACGAGTTCCTGCTGCTGTACGCAATAGAATAAAATACAGTGGATTAAAAATTCGTCGGACAATTACAGCGGATATTGAGCGTTTAAGAAAAGATTTTGAATCTGAAAGTCTTTCAAAAGCAGAAAAACAGAAAATTTTTGAAGAAAATACAGAAGTATTGCGAAAAAATATACTACTTGCTCCTTTACATGTTTTTGGCGACCATGCTCAGTGTCCTACTGAATGGTCGTGTGATAAATCTAAATCAAATCATTTACCCAAAATAAAAGAATATGGTTTATATTCGCGTATTGAAAAAATCATCACTGATCTGAGTCAAAATGCCATACATTTATTACATTTTCTAAATACTAATAAAATTGAGCAATATCATGGAGTGTTAGCAAAATACTTCTCTGGTAAAAGAATTCAATACGGTGGTGCCGATGAATTTCATGACAGAGTTTACATGGGCACTCTTGACCAAATTACTTCCGGTGCTCACTTGTCAACATTCTATAAATTTGTCAAAAAAAGTGTTCCTGAAAGAATTGTAAAATTGGAAAAAGAACGAAATTCTCAAAGGCAGATTAATACAAAGTGTCGTGAAATTAACAAACAACAGAAAAAAAATAGGCGTACGTATCATGGTCCTGATAAAGATTATGGTTCCAATGCAGCTCAGCCTGATCTTTGTGAAACAGACCCTGTTAACTATCAGCAATACAAAGAAGATCATCATGACAAGCTCCGTGAACGTCAAAGAAATCGAAATAGTCTTGAAGTTGAAACGAGAAATCATCCATTCGGAGTACCACACGGTTATGAAAAAGACATGATTCCTTCTTACATGTTTGGCAAAATTTGCCGTATGTTGGAAACGACTTCATGCATACCAGTCATCAATGATATATATAATCCTGTCATGTATGATGACGATGTATTGCTATCTATGGAAAACCATAGAGTGAAAGCTCTCCAATTATTAGAATCCAAAATCAGTCATAAAATTGAACGTTGTGGTATATTTGTTTCTGATGATGTAGAAAGTTTCTATTTATGCGCAAGGCCTGACGGACTTGTTAATGATGATTCGATAGTTATTGTTGTTAATCTATCTGATGATGAGCAAATTGACGTTGAAACAGCATTGAAAAATAATCGGAATATGAATAATTTATTCGATAAAAAAGCTGCCAACAACATCAACAAAAATCATCCGATTTATTACATAATCCAAGGTCAGCTTCATGTAACTAACAGACAATTTTGTTATTTTGCTGTTTTCACACCAAATCATTTAAAAATTTCTGAATTAGTTAGTAAAGATGATGATTTTTGGGAGAATAAAATAAAGAATAAGTTGAATAAATTTTACTATTCAGCTTTAATTGATGAAATTGTTGACAGCAGATTAGCACGAAGTATGCCTATCCGTGAAGCTGCATTTACTATAGAAGCTAGGGCAAAAAAGAGTCAAAAAGATGCTGATAAATTAGCAAAAAAAGCAAAACAACCGAGTGATGCTCAAAATGGTTCTGTAAATTCATCAACTAGTGATCACGATGAAGAGACTCTCAATAATTATCGAGCTTTAGTAGTAAACCGACCAATTGAAGATTTTGCAGATAATATTCTAGAAGACAAAATTTTTTTGGATGACCTTTCTATTTCTCGATTTGTATTGTTGTTAGAAGAGAAAAATTTCACGACTGATTTCCCAGTAACTGCTGTGAACCCTTTGAAACAATCAACTTCGAGTAATGATTTAGTGATCATCGGTGGAGAACACAATTTCCTACATTGGAGTTGTTTGTACTTTGATGGACACTATGTTGCTATTTATGATAGCTTGAACAGAAGCTTTGACGACTTGTCTGATTTCGAAAAGAAATATCTGCAAGTCCGATATCCACACCAGTTAAAAGAGAAAAAAGTTATTTTGAAATTGGTAACTCAACAGCCTGATGGTAGTACGTGTGGGGTATATGCTGCAGCATTTGCCACATCTATCGCACTGGGTTATGATCCGTGTACCATAAAATATTCTCAAGATAAAATGGCAATGAGAAAGCATTATTATGACATAATATGTCAAAAAAAATTAATACAATTTCCTTGCGCTTCCAATAACTAAGCCTTATGACAAGCGATGGAAATTAATAATTGCCATTCGTATCATGAAGTTATATGATAATATATCTTAATTTTGTTATTAAGAAATTACATTTCTACAACACGCTTTAATAGCCTTACTGATGAGTCCTAAATATCGTGTTAAAGAAAAAATTAAACGAGTCGTTCAAATACGTATATTATATTCGCATGAAAATTATATACACTTAAAAAATTTATTTGAGGAATTAATCTTCTGCATAATGTATTCACAGTACAAATTTATTATTGAACGTAATTGCAAAAGTTCGGTGAAAAATGAGCTTTTGATTTGTTATTTTTTTATAGGCTATCGGACAAAAAAATTCTATATTGATATGAAAAGATAGTTTAAAAAAAAAACTCAATATGCTTATAAATCCTGAATAATTTTGTAGACTCAGTAATTATATTTTTATTTATTATTCTGTGTCGTGAAGAAAAAAATCCTTAAATGTTATAACTTACAACTTACAACTTATAAGATACGTATTTTTCTATGTTAACTTCTATAACCGAAGGTCTAAGGTAGAAAGTGACAAAAAAATTTACTTAAAGTTTTGTAATAATTGTCACAATCGGGACGAAACCTTCCTTTAAAGCTCGATTAAAAATAAAATTTGTTATTTCACTTGTATTGTTACGAATAGTTACTACTTCAGATATCAGTGAGCCATTTAAAGCCAGTCTAGACTTTAAAAAAAATTTCAATTACAAAATTACTAAGACAATTCACCCTTTAGGTCATTCTTGCAACTTGTATATTTTGATTCTCCTGAAAATTTGTAATAAGAAACTACTAAGGGACCTCCATGGCTACTTTTTTTTTCGCTTTTGAAAATTAAGAAAAAAATTTTTTTTCCATTCATCATTAGTAATTCTCATTTTAGTCATTAAATCTATTTTTTTATCATTTTAAAGTGGTTTTTTTTTTGCAATTATACTCTATTAAAGAGTTTTTTAAATTATTAAACAGTCGATTAATCTGTTTATGAATAATTAAAACGAAATTATTTATTTATTTACGGAATTTTTTAAAAAATTTATACATCTGATTGGAATTTCTATTCTCCTATGTTAATGATTTAGATGTTTTCTATTACAGATCAAATTTTTCTCTTCCCATAATATAGTCACTTGCAGGCGAACATTTTAAAACAATGCTAGGTAAAGAACTCAGCTCAGATGCCAACTCATATTTTTCGCATACAAATGACTGTTTCGATTATTTATGAACAGAATCAACGACTAATTAATTATTTCAAAAAGCCTATAATTGCGTAATTGCGTAATTGAGAAAAACTACTTGAAAATGATAGAAAGAATAATATTTGATGACTTAAATCAGAATTACTAATGACGAATGGATACAACTAAATTTTCAAAAACTTAAAAAAACATAGTAGCCATGAAGGTTTCACGACCAAAACAGCCTGAAAACTCGGAGAGTGCATAGTTAAATACACTAGCATCATTCGTCTCGGCGAATTCGGAGCGTAATCTTGAAGATGTGACTTCTGGGTGTTAGAGTCACTTATACTGTCACAAACTGAGCTGATTCATTACGTTTATCGTTGATGATTCATCCGATACCGACATCTACCAATGTCTAGTTAATAGTAAAAGTTACAGCTAAACAAACTTTTAAAGCACTTCAAATTGATCCGAAAGCCGGGCTTGAATACTCTGAAAATGATAAATAAAAAAGAATGTACCATACAGATTCTTTTTGTTCATGCGATTATCATTCTTTTGATGTAGGTATGATGTGATAGATAACATCGACTTCACAAACAGTTTATTAAAAATGTGATTTCAATAAACAGGCGATACTCCAAAAGCTTATTTAGGTATCAGCAAAGGAACTTTTTTTATTCCCAACTATTTAAAAGTAGGTTCCGATTTATTTCGAATTTTAGAAACGATTTTTAAATATATTGAATCTGAACAATTGCTTAAATAAAAGTTTAATTTAGTTCAAATTTAATTTGATTTTGAGTTTAATTTTTATAGTAAATTGTAAGTTTAATTTATTATTATTGTAATTATAATTAGTATCATTTTCTAATTATAATAAGTCATCTCTTGTATTCAAAGCTTGAGAGTACTTGTTATTTTTATGAATAGCTGCTACACACATTGGATGATGCCCCGGGTAAAAAAATTTATATATAATTATATATATTTATATGTATTATTATACATTATTTATATATAATTATATATTACTGACATATAATTATATGTAATTATATATAATATATAATTGGATGCAGTATTTTTTAATAATTATATATAATCATAAGAATATAATCATTAAGAATCATTAAAAATATAATTTAAACATTCGATACTTGACTTAGAGTAAAAAATTCATTTTTATGAAATTAGTTATTGATTATTTTTCTTCCGAAGTTGACAGAACTGCTATAAGAACACTTATACATTGAAAATAATGAAAAGTAGTAGCTACAATAATTACGCGATTAAAAAGACTGGTCATTTCCATGTTACAGCGACCAATAATTAGAATCAACCTCTTTCAATTTGAACGAAATTTGATCAAAATTTTTCTCCTATCATAAAACAAGGAATTGCAAAAGAAAAAAAATTTTTATAATTTTTTTGGAGTCATTCAAAATTAAAAATTTTATCATTTTTTCAAGTTTTAAACTTTATTTTTTAAATATCTTCAAAAGTATTATTGATACAGAAATCTAATTTTGTTTGTTTTCAACGGGGCGCTTTGGGTTATAGAGAAAAATTTTTTTTAAAAATAAATTTGAAGAATGAAAAATTTGTGGACTTATGAATCATTAGAAATCGGCAAAATTAAATTTCGTCTCGAAATTTTAGGCTCAATTTATTTTGTAGACTTCTTCTATCTGTTCTTAAAAGACCCTAAAATTTTCACAGCTGCGTTTTAATTTTTTTTTTAAAGATATGAATTTTTGAATTTTGCTAAGAAAATTTTTTTTTAAGTTAAGCTTATTTTTTGTAACACGATACTCCAAAAATTTATAAGAATATTCAAGGGGCCTTAGAAATTATAATAAAGAATTAAAATATATGGAAAGAAAGTGGTAATCATCGAAAAAATTTTGATTTTTTTTAAAAAGTAAAAAAAAAAACTAGAAGACAACTTGGAATCATTTTTTTTACAGAAACTCAATTTAACAAGGAAAATAGCAAACGAAAAATTTTTTTAATATCGTCATTATTTACAAAACCATGAGGTTTTAAAATGAACATCTAACGCTTTTGATTTCGGATGAAACATTTTTCAATTTTCAAAACCTGAAGATTTTTTCGCTTGGAAATGTTGCTAGAGGACCTACAGATGATGAGACTTTTAAAATGATAGAATTAGCAATTGTAATTACAAGACAGAGAGCTAATGATGATCTCAGCCACATTGAGACGACCATAAATTAGTCAAGCTTCGATTGATAGAATTTTGGTGCAATAAAAGGTAATTTTATATTTATTCCACATTTATCAATTAATATTATAATTTTATATAAACCTGTCAAATTGATTGACAAAAAAATAAAAAAATTTCAGACATTACATGGAGTTTTCATTCGACATTAAAAAAAAAAAAAAAAAAAAGAAGAACAAAAAGGCAGTCAGCAAGGGCTAAAGAAATTGAGGAACTGTAGGATGCACAGCTTCGAGATTCAGCGACGCCCTTGTTCGATCAAACCACCCGAGAAAAAGTAAAGCAAATCATTGAAGATCTACGTTCAGCAGATCTATGTACATGTAAATTGTGGCGTAGAATAGATATAATGAGACATATGAAAATCTAAACTGTAAAGCACATTATTGTTTCAAATGTAATTTACACATCAATCATACTAGAGTGTGCTCCCATGAAAAAAATGTAAAAAAATATATATCGAAATATAAAAAAAAATATATTTTAAATATATTAAAAATATGTATAGTAAATATATTTTTAATAACTAACTGTTCGCCGATTTTCATATATATTTTATATATTTTAGATATATTTAAAATATATCTTAAAATACATACCTAAAAATATGAAAAAAAAATATTTTGGATATATCTAAAATATATTTGAATATATCTAAAATATATTTGAAATATATAAAATATATATGAAAATCGGCCAAAAGTTAGTTATTAAAAATATATTCATTATACATATTTTATATATATTTATATATTTTTTATAGATTTTTTATATATTGAAAATATATTTTTTATGTATTCCGACTTATATTTTTTTTTTTTCATGGGGGTCAAAATTCAATTTCCGTGAAGAATCTTTTAATATCAGAATTTTGAGTTCTGTTTTAAATAGGAGCTGTATTTAGAGATTTCTTGAGATATTTTAGGTTGAAATGTTCGTATTTGATTATCATAGAATTTTTAACAGAAGCTATGCTCGGACACTTCCGGCCGTGAGATGATATTTTCACAGCGGCTGGAAAAAAATTATGAAAATTCTATAAATATCAAATACGAACGTCTCAACCCAAAACATCTTAGGAAATACCCACAAAAAAAGCTTCTGTTACAAGCGGGACTCAAAATTCTACTTTTAAAAGGTTCTTCACGAAAAATGAATTTTGGCACACCCTAGGATATAAATTAGGGAGGAAGTCATTGATCTTTCGAATCCGCAACAGTGTGATCAACGGTGCGTGTAACTGATGCGTAGCATGGAGAATCGATGATAGGTCTTCCTACGTGGATGAAAGTCAAAACAACGAAATAAGAGATAAGGCATTGCGCTAAGCAATTCCAGTTTGGATTAGCAATTATCCGCAAGTACACAGAAGCTTTCGACTTGTATTTCTGTAACTTGAACACTTCGAGCTATCTGTTTAAAAAGTTATGCAGCTTAATTTCTACCCTGCTTGAACAAAAACTTCCTATTGACCTGCATGAAAATTTCTATGCAATCTAGTTTGTAAATGAAAAATTGATTTATGTGACATCTGACTACTCAAATGATGAATGACTTTCACGCTAATAATGTCCATATTATCAGAGCAATTTTTTTTATAGAGTAATTTTATTTTATTTTAACTTTTTCTAAGAACCGCATTTGATTAGATTATCATAATTTGATTTATAATTTTTATTTTTTTAGGTGACAGGAGTTTCAACGAGTCTAGTTTTAGTCTGAGTGCACTTCACAGGTAACTGGCATTATTTGTAACGTTTCGTAGACAGACGAAAAACAAAAAAATTGTCAAGTGGAACTACAAAAAAGCTGAGCTATTATTTATGGTAATCATTAGATTAAAAATTTCAAGAAACTGCTGAACGCCTCGCAATTAAAATTTTAGTAAACTCTGAAAATAACTATCCTCTTCAAGTTATTGACATATTTTCTGAAATGTTTTAAAAACTAATTTATTGTTATTATATGAAAATTGTTATAAATGTAAATTTTTTTTTAAATAAAAGAATTCTTAAAATATTAATAAAATATTATCTTATTTTTTGAAAAGTTGGTCTTTTTATTTTGCTTCAATTATTTTAATTATCAGTGTTTTGGCATAAAAATTAACGTTAAACATACAAAATTATTCGACATTAAAAAATAATAAAAATTTAAATGATTAAAAATGGCTTAGTTTTATTTTTATTCCAAATAAAGTAAAAAAATCGAAAATTAATAAATTTTTAAGAATTTAGCAACTTAGATTTTAAATAATTTATCTATTTTTATTGTAATTCTTTATGATGTTCGGTTCTGTCAAAGAAGGGAATCACTTAAAATATTTGAATTAAAAATTACTATAATGATTGGCAGTTATAAATATTATTCTAATATACATTTTATACCTAAGGAATATAGTATAATTTTTATTTAAACATTTATTTTAACATTTTCCATTCAACATCAACTTTTTTCACATGCATATTAACGGATAAATTTTGAGATTCTAATTGTTCATTTTACAAATAAATGATATTCAGTGGGTAAAATAATACATTTGAGTGTAGTTCATTGAGTTACATGTATCCATAAATGTTATATAAAAACAATTATTCGATTCAATTATGTACACATGCGTATACACGTTGGATACAAGATAAATAATAAAATAATGCAATCTTCTAGAAATTATTGTTTAGTTTTAGTTGATAATTTAAAAAATAATTAAAAAAACGAATGGTATAATCTCGACCAGTATTTTCAATTTATAATTGCACAGATAAAATAATAATCATAAATTCTTATTTGTAAGAAAAAAAATTTTTTTGTGTGTCCCTCTGGTGGTCAAGTGATGTAAAATCACTTAAACTGCGTCTACCGTTATTACTACGTCGCTTCACTTGATTTTTCTTTTAATAAAAGAAAAATTTTCATAATTAAAAAATTTTATATAATTTAAATAATTGGCAAATTGGGTGATTCATTGATTTATTTTGGTAAGTATAAATTTTCATAACGTATTGATAATACTTATTTAAGGTATTATAAAATTTGGTCTAATGTATATAACCTTATTTTCACTGTCAGCTGTTGTGATTCTTGAAATTTATTCACCGTTAATAACGTCAAGTAATAAAACAATAATTATTTGCATTACAGTAAAGATAATAGTTATAATTAATGTTTATAGTCAAAATTAAAAATAATAATAATAAAAATAATCGAATAACGAGAATAACAATTTTAAGTTTTAGTAAGTATTATTTTCTGTTACAGGAAGCTGTGACTGAATTAAACAATGAACCCTTATAATAGGACAGGAAAAGGTAATTAAATCAACATTTTATGCTTTAAATCAAAATATTTTCTCTATTATAATTTTAATTTTTGTTTAAGGGCGTGGAAAACGTCAAATGAGGAGTGTTCCTCGTCCATCTCAAATTAGGCAATCTCCTCGTACTAATGCGAGACACCCCCGCCTCCAGTGCGGCTTCAAGCACAAGGTGGGCCACCGCAACAAGCTCATGGTGGCAATGTTGTTCAGCCGCAAGAGCAAGTGCTGCTTCCACCCCCGCCTCCAGTGCGGCTTCAAGCACAAGGTGGGCCACCGCAACAAGCTCATGGTGGCAATGTTGTTCAGCCGCAAGAGCAAGTGCTGCTTCCACCCCCGCCTCCAGTGCGGCTTCAAGCACAAGGTGGGCCACCGCAACAAGCTCATGGTGGCAATGTTGTTCAGCCGCAAGAGCAAGTGCTGCTTCCACCCCCGCCTCCAGTGCGGCTTCAAGCACAAGGTGGGCCACCGCAACAAGCTCATGGTGGCAATGTTGTTCAGCCGCAAGAGCAAGTGCTGCTTCCACCCCCGCCTCCAGTGCGGCTTCAAGCACAAGGTGGGCCACCGCAACAAGCTCATGGTGGCAATGTTGTTCAGCCGCAAGAGCAAGTGCTGCTTCCACCCCCGCCTCCAGTGCGGCTTCAAGCACAAGGTGGGCCACCGCAACAAGCTCATGGTGGCAATGTTGTTCAGCCGCAAGAGCAAGTGCTGCTTCCACCCCCGCCTCCAGTGCGGCCTCAAGCACAAGGTGGGCCACCGCAACAAGCTCATGATGGCAATGCAATTCAGCAGCAAGAGCTAGTGGTGCTTCCACCGCCACCTCCAGTGCTGCCTCAAAGACAAGAGCCGCCGCAACAAATTCATGGTGATAATGCACCTCAGCTACAAGAGCAAGCGTCAAATGCGCCGTTGCAAAAAGGTCGCCCAGTAGATCAAGTTCAGAAGAATCTGAAACCTGCAGCTATTCCGGCATTGCCTTTTAAATCATTTAATTTATCAAATCGGTCCATTAAAACTATAAGGCAATTTAATCGGAGTATAGAGATTTTTCAGACTCAAACAGTGAAAAAAATTCACGAAGAAGAGGAAATTAAAAAAAAAAAACAAATGGAAGAGAAGGATCATCGAGAAACTGTGCCAAATACTTCACCACCTGAAAGCAAGCGTGAAGGTGCACCGTATCCATCGTCTCAACATGTTCCTCCCTTCTCCGACTATCGTCAATACTACCCTGTTCAACCTCATTATGGTTTGCCATCTGTTCCTAACTATCTTGTATTACCGGTTCCTACGCCATCAGTTCCGCACAACCAAGTGCCACCAGTTCCGCAGTACCCGACGTCAGCAATTCTGCAGTACCAGGTACCATCAGTTCCGCAGTACCAGGTACCATCAGTTCCGCAGTACCAGGTACCATCAGTTCCGCAGTACCAGATGCCACCAGTTCCACAGTACCCGACGCCACAGTTCTCTCAATATCCACCCATGGCTTACAATCCTACATACGGTTATCCACCTCAATACTATCCCCCGCGATACTATTAATTTTCTTATATAAATACAATTATCTACCTCTATATTATTCCCCTCGGTAATATTAATTTCTCATAAAAATTATGAATCATTTTAATTGATTTTAATTAAAATAATGAGATTAATCGTTTTAAAAACTCTTCAATAAAGTTTGAAAGCCCATATTTTCATTCACTTATTTAAAGTCATTTTAATATAATGTCTGCTTAGCAGTAATTAAAATATTTCATATTAAATTTTTACATTAAACTTTTTCACTGTAACGTTTTTTTAATTTTTTTACTTGATTATTACTTAATATTGATGTAATACAATTTCAATAAAAACTGGAAAAATAATAAAAGTTTAGCAATTATTTTATTTATTATTAGTTACAGAATAAAATATTTGCAGCAATCATAAATAGAAAAAAATTTTATTAGACTCTTCATTTATAAATAAATATAGTAAACTGAAATGTAGTCAGTTAAATAAATCAGAAAGTAACAAAAAAGTCGATTTTTTTTATTTAGTCTCGGCTCTAATTTTTTTGGCCGCAATTTTTCACTCGCCAACTCCATTTTTCAATGTCTACGTGAAGTATACCACTGACATGTAATAAGTTTATATATATTGTGCAGTAAATATAAAAACTGAAGCTGTTAATTAGTTATCAATGAATTCAGTAAAATAATATACTTTGAGAGAATTTGACGTTTTTTTATTACAAATTTTTTTATTACAAATTAAACTCATATTTAGTTTTTATTGTTAGTAATTAAAATTCATTTTAATAAATGATAAATTGACAATTTCTCAACTCCTTTGAAAATTAATTATTGAAAGAAGGGGCTACATAATTCTAGATTTGTATGAGCAGTTAGAAAACAATGGCTTAGTACTTTAATCATACATAGAGGTCATTTCAAGAGATTAATTTGCATTCTTTCTATTATTTTCATAAATGAATTACTTAATAAAACATAGTTTCAAAGATTACTATGGTAATAAACACTAAATAAAATTAGGAATGCGTATTGTAAATTTTTAAATGATTTTTTTTATTAGTAAAAGACTGCGAATATTCTTAGATAAAATTATCAATTTAATTGCGTGTTAGTGAAAGATTGAATTTTATATAAATAAATTAACAATGGATTATTGAAAGTGAAAGAAATAAATCGTATGGATTTAAATGATGATTTATAAATTCTTATTATGCTCTGTTCCTATTTAATTGATGTTATGGACAAAAAAAAGTTTGAAGTATGTATTAATAATTGCAAATTAATTTTTTTTGTTAGCCCGATAGATTGGAAAATACCAAAGAGCACTTTTTCGATTTATTCAGGATTTTTTTTTGTATTATTTAATCAACAAATAGTAACTAACAATATTGAAATATAAGACATCAACTATATGCTTTTGTAACGATCATGGACATACTGAAAAATGAAATTCTTTTTGTAAATATTATTCTTTTTGTAATTATAAAGTTTCCAAGTGACTTTCAACAACTATATTAATTGAAAAATAATCAGCTGAATATTGGAGTGTATTAGCGGGTTTCATCAATATATTTGCGGATGTACATAGTCGAAGTTTTAAATAAGAAACGCTTCAAATATCCCGCGCACATTCTTGTAATACAACACTGGCGCTAATATACATTTGCGAGTGAATAGTGAACTAACGGTCACATGTGAACTAAGAAGAAAGAGGGCGATTAACAAAGCACAAAGAACGTAACCTTCCAGTGTGTGATGATGTCTTATTTGTAAATAAATTTCTTAGAATCAATTTATTTTCTAATTATATAACAATTAAATACAGTGATAATAACTATACACTCGTGAATAATTATTTATTACTGGAGGTAAATTTCAATGTAAATTGTGGTTAATAGTGGCAGTGAAGGCGTTTTGTCTGTTATGAAAGTTTGCTGTTATAAAACGTAAGTTTTCAAAATTTATGATCTAATTTTAGTTAATAAATATTTATGATAACAGGAGTTTCGTAAAATTATAATTATTCTTTATTTTTTCTAAAATCAGTCATTTTAATTCAGGTTATGTTTTTCTGTACATTAGCAGTTTAACTTAAAAGTCGTATTTTTGTGGGTGAAGATGTAGCCAATGCAAAACAATTTTTATGATTGCTATTTTTATATTATATGTGAAGCAATTTTTATGATTGCCGAAACAACTAACGATATAAAAAGATCTAAATTTGATATATTAAAATCTAAGAATATGTAAACGTTTCTCTCAGTTGTATAAATTTAATTCAAAAATTTTTTTTAATCAATTTCCATAAGAGACTAAGTGTTTATTGAAATTGCAGATTCTGAGGAGACTTACTGAAATCCCACTTGAGGATTTTCAACAACCTCAAGTACGGATTAATACATCATAATCTTATCAGGAAAAAAAGATACGCAGGACTGTGATAACGATAATTTTAAAAATTAACTCATTGCTGAGACGATACGCACCGTGAAGATAATCTCATAAAACATAAAGTTCACCTGGAACGAGGAAACAACTGTTCGCGGGATAAACCGGGTTAATTGAACAATGTTACACATAAATGTTGAGTGGCATTGTCTGATTGCTTGACTTATGATGAGTCTAACATAGCAACTTACAGGATGGATATCGGATAACGTCACCAAGTACGCTGTCTCTGTTGTCCAGCTGAACCATACTGCGGTATGGTTCATCGTACACCACCGTGATCAAGCTGCGTATGCAGAAAAAAAAATTGTCATCGTAGAGCACTCTGTAATGCTTCGCATTATGGGTTGTGTTTAAAAGAAAGAAGCAGCTACAATTTCATAGCATAAAAACTCTGAGAATATTATATTATGTTCAGAAAAACTGTGTTAAAACTTACGTAACTATTAAGACAATAATAAAAAGGTTATTATTAATTAACAAGGAAGGTAGTAAGTATAAAGAAATTAATAAACGTATTGAGAATAATAGAGGCAGGTAAAGTCTTTTCTAATATAGCAAAAATGTAAATGAACCAAAACTGAAACTTTCTTATTTTTCAGGTCGTAAGGTGTAACCAGTGCAAAAGATGGATTCAACGGTATTGAAAGCGGACTGTTTTCCGTGCATACGAAGACAGTCGCCAACTTGATTTTGGGAACTTGAACCGCAAGTCTGTAAGCATACTTCTTATAACAAGTAAGTGATTATTTTCAAATAGGAGAAAAATAGTAATTACATAGTATGAAAAATTATCGGATAAAAAATTATTAGTATCGGATGAACAATAAAGTTGTTACCGCGGACCAGAAAAAAATTTAATATTTAAAATTTTCGTAAGAGTAGTAAAATAACAAAATTTTGAATCAAAATACTATATATTTTCCAAGAAATTTATTGAAATGCACGAACAATAAATTCGCACTTTCGAGCGGTTAAAAAATTACATAAAATAGTTGTTAACAGCTAAGATTGTATGTGAAAATTGTAAAATTGTATGTGAAAATTACGTATTGATTAGAAGTTATTATTGACATCATAGTCGTAAGATTGAAAATTATATTAAAACTATATTTCATAGATAAAAAGAATGTTATTGTTGTTAAGACGGTAAGAATATATATTATGTAAAAAATATATTTTTAGAAAATTTGAATTAGTGTGGAGTGATCGAGATAAAAATGATTCTAAGAAAAAAAAAATTAATTGAAAAATTATTAAATTATATTAAATGATGGTGCTCTCGCTTGAGGAAAAAAAAATACAACTGAAGAAATGTAGTAGATAAGGAAGTAGTGAAATTTATACCTGTGTTAGCAAAAAAATATTTATTAAATTGTCATAGGCGAGAAAGTGTAGAAATTTAAAATTGTATGTAAAAACTTTGTATATATTATAAATTTTAAATTTGAGTTGAGATATCGAGATAAATGATATTTGAAAAAAAAAAAATTAATTGATTAAAAAATTATCGATTAAAAAAAAATGATAGTGCTCTTGAGGGAAGCTAACAAAATATTCAAAGAAATGTAGTAGGTGAGAAAATAGTTTAATTAATACTTATGTTAACAAAAAAAAATGTGCATAATAGTCATAGCTCAGAAAGTGTTGGAACTTGAAATTGTATGTGATAAATCAGTATTGATTAGAAATTATTATTGACACCATAGTGGTAAGATTGAAAATTATATTAAAAATATATTTCATAGATAAAAAGAATGTTATTGTTGTTAAGACGGTAAGAATATATATTATGTAAAAAATATATGTTTAGAAAATTTGAATTAGTGTGGAGTGATCGAGATAAAAATGATTCTAAGAAAAAAAAAATTAATTGAAAAATGATTAAATTATATTAAATGATGGTGCTCTCGCTTGAGGAACGAAAAATACAACTGAAAAAATTTAGTAAATAAAGAAGTAGTGAAATTTATACCTGTGTTAGCAAAAAAATATTTATTAAATTGTCATAGGCGAGAAAATGTAGAAATTTAAAATTGTATGTAAAAACTTTGTATAGATTATAAATTTCGAATTAGAGTTGAGGTATCGGGATACATGACATTTGAAAAATAAAATTAATTGGGTGAAAAATTATCGATTAAAAGAAAATGATAGTGCTCTTGAGGGAAGATAATAAAATATTCAAAGAAATGTAGTAGGTGAGAAAATAGTTTAATTAATACTTCTTTTAACAAAAAAAAAAATGTGCATAAGAATATTTGTAGAATTGTCATAGCCCAGAAAGTGCTGAAACTCGAAATTGTATGTGAAAATTCCGTATTGATTAGAAGTTATTATTGACATCATAGTGGTAAGATTGAAAATTATATTAGAAATATATTTCATAGATAAAAAGAATGTTATTGTTGTTAAGACGGTAAGAATATATATTATGTAAAAAATATATTTTTAGAAAATTTGAATTAGTGTGGAGTGATCGAGATAAAAATGATTCTAAGAAAAAAAAAATTAATTGAAAAATTATTAAATTATATTAAATGATGGTGCTCTCGCTTGAGGAAAAAAAAATACAACTGAAGAAATGTAGTAGATAAGGAAGTAGTGAAATTTATACCTGTGTTAGCAAAAAAATATTTATTAAATTGTCATAGGCGAGAAAGTGTAGAAATTTAAAATTGTATGTAAAAACTTTGTATAGATTATAAATTTTAAATTTGAGTTGAGATATCGAGATAAATGATATTTGAAAAAAAAAAAAATTAATTGATTAAAAAATTATCGATTAAAAAAAAATGATAGTGCTCTTGAGGGAAGCTAACAAAATATTCAAAGAAATGTAGTAGGTGAGAAAATAGTTAAATTAATATTTATTAATAGTTAAATTAATTCTCACAAATAAATTGAGAAATCAAGATTTATTTTCTGAAAACCTTTCAGTTATATAAGAGTGCATAGTTAGCTTACGTGATTTTTAAAATACGCAGTTCAGATACAATTAATTATGCATGATTCTTTCTAAGAAATTTACTCGTCTACATGTCAGCTTGGAAGAAAGTCGTACTCAAAGAACTGTGGTTTGTTGCGGCTATAAGTTAGTTGGAAAACACCAGGAAAGTGTGAGGATTTTAAAAAAGGTAAATTATTTTTTAATATGAGAAATTTATAACTAAACAAAAACATAAACATAATTTTTTTTAGGCGAGAATAAGCAATTAAAAGCATGGGTGCATTAGTACGTATGAAAAGATCATCGACTTCATGGATAGATTGTCAACTAAAAGGATTACCATCCAGTAGATGAGTAAAGTTGAAAATACGTTATTATAATAACAACTTAGTAAAATTAAAGTGAGTTGAGGTATCAACACAATGTTGACTGGAGTCAGCTCAGGTAAAATTTATTTTGCATGATTATTTCTATGAAATTTATTAAAATATTTGCATGCAATAATTCTCACGAATAAATTGTGAAATTAAAATTTATTTGCTGAACACTATATTAAAGTAAAAGTGCATAAAAAAATTTATACGATTTTGACGATAACGTTGTCCAGAAACAATTGATTTAGCACGTTTATTCCTAAGAAATTTATAAAATTATGTGCATGTAATAATTGTTATAAATAAATTGTGAAATCTAAATTTCTATTCTGAACACCTTTTAATAAAATAAAAGTGCGTAGATAGTCTATATAATTTTGACAATACGCTGTTCAGAAGCAATTCATTTTGTATAATAATATACAAGAAATTTGTAAAATTTTTTGCATGAAAAATTTTTACATATAACTTCAATTATTGTAATTCATATTCTAAAAAGTTTTTAGTGAAAAGAAAGTGTGTAGAGAAATCAATACGATTTTCAAGATACGTAGTTCGGAAACAATAAATTTTGCACGTTTATGGCGAAGAAATTTATAAAATTATTTGCATGTAATAATTCTTACCAATAAAATGTGAATTTAAATTTCTATTCTGAACACCTTTTAGTAAAATAAAAGTGCGTAGATAGTCTGTATAATTTTTACAATACGCTGTTCAGAAACAATTAATTTTGCATGATTATTTCTAAGAAATGTATAGAATTATTTGGATGATATAATTCTCATAAATAAATTGTGAAATTAAAATTTATTTTGTGAACACCTTTTATTCTAGTAAAAGTGCGTAGAAAAATCTATACGATTTAGACAATACGCTCTTCAAAAACAATTAATTTTGCACGTTTATGTCGAATTTGCTTGTGATAATTCTTACAATAAAATGGTGAAATTTAAATTTCTATTCTAAACTCCAAACACCTTTTAGTAATATAAAGGTGTAAAGTAATTCTATATGATTATGGCAATATTTTGTTCAAGAAAAATTAATTCCGCATTATTATTTGTAAGAAAACCATTGAATTATTTGTATGTCAAAATTCATACACATGAATTAAATAATTAAAATTTATTTTTTCAACACCTCCTAGTAAAGGAAAAGTGCGTAGAGAAATCTGTATAATTTTGACAATACGCTATTCTGTGAAAATTTATTTTCTATACGCCAATTCTGGATATTATTTTTTTTTTGTAATGTGAATTAAAAATGTTATTGAGTTAACTAGTGTCAACAAGTGTAGTGATAAAATAATGTCAGCTAACGAGCTTGTAAGGAAGATGACACAAATGTAATCAAGCCTTGCCCACATTTGAGTTTGATAAATTTATTTGGTGCGTATTTGTTCATTGATATATTTCTTTGCTAAATTAAAAAACTTACATGCTGACATCACACTATTTTTCTAGGTACACGTACCCCCCCAGGTCTTCATGAAAATTTGGCTCCGTTTCATCTACATGTCAGCTTGGAAGAAAGTCGTACTCAAACATCTGTGGTTTGTTGCGGCTATAAGTCAGTTGGAAGACACCAGAGAGGTGTGTGGATTTTAAAAAAGGTAAATTTTTTTTAATATGACAAATTTATAACTAAACAAAAACATAAACATAATTTTTTTTTAGGTCAGTATAAGCAACCAAAAGTATGGGTGGACTAGTCCTTATGGAGGGATCATCGACTTCATGGAAGGATTATCAACCAAGTGGATTACCATTCGGTAGATGAGTGAAGTTGAAAATACGAGATTAATAACAAGTTAGTAAAAAATCAAAGTGAGTTCAGGTATCAATACAATGTTGACTCGAGTCAGCTCAAGTAAAATTTATTGTGCATGATTATTTCTATGAAATTTAGACGATAACACTGTCCAGAAACAATTGCTTTTTCACGTTTATTCCCAAGAAATTTATAAAATTATTTGCATGTAATAATTTTTATAAATAAATTGTGAAATCTAAATTTCTATTCTGAACATCTTTTGGTAAATTAAAGAGCGTAGATAGCCTATATAATTTTGACAATACGCAGTTCAGAAGCAATTAATTTTGTATAATGATATGTGAGAAATTTATAAAATTATTTGCATGAAAAATTTTTACATGTAACTTCATCTATTGTAATTCATATTCTAAAAAGTTATTAGTGAAAAGAAAGTGTGTAGAGAAATCTATACGATTTTTACGATACACTGTTCGGAAACAATTAATTTTGCACGTTTATTCCAAAGAAATTTATGAAATTGTTTGCATGTTTATTCGTACAAATAAATTGTGAAACTTAAATTTCTACTCTGAACACCTTTTAGTAAAATAAAAGTGCGTATATGGTCTATGTAATTTTGACAATATGTTGTTCAGAAACAATTAATTTTGTATGATTATTTCTAAGAAATTTATAGAATTAATTGCATGATCTCATTCCCATAAATAAATTGTGAAATTAAAATTTATTTTATGAACACTTTTTATTGAAGTAAAAGTGCGTAGAAGAATCTATACGATTGTGACAATACGCTGTTCAAAAATAATTAATAGTGCACGTTCATTTCTAAATTATTTGCTTGTGATAATTCTTACAAATAAATTGTAAAATTAATATTTTTATTCTGAACACCTTTTAGTGAAATAAAAGTGCATAGATAGTCTATATAATTTTGACAATACGCTGTTCAGATGCAATTAATTTTTTATAATTATTTGTGAGATATTTATAAAATTATTTGTATAATATAATTTCTACATATAATTTTAATAATTAAAATTGATTTTTCGAACATCTTCTAGTAAAATAAAAGTGCGAAGTTAGTCTATATAATATTGACAATACCTTATTCTGAAAAAATAAATTTTTAATTATTATTTAGAAGAAATTTATTGATTTATTTGCATGAAATAATTCTTAAAAATTATTTTATTTATTAAAATTTATTTTCTGAACACCTTTTTGGGAAATAAAAGTGCGTCGATAATCTATATAATTTCGGCAGTACGCTGTTCAGAAGCAATTCATTTTTCGTAATTATTCATATGAACTGTATTGAATTATTCGTAAGTAATAATTCTAACACATGAATTTAAAAATTAAAATTAATTTCTGACCAACTTTTAGTAAATTAAAAGTGCATTGAGAAATCGATTTGATTTCGATATAATGCTGTACCGAAAATTATGTTTTTTTTTGCATGTTTATTGCTAGGAATTTTACATATATTTGTGAAAATTGCGGACAAAAAATTTAAAAGTTATTCTTTTTGAACACCTTTTACAAAAATAAAAGTGCGTTGAGAGATCAATAAGATTTAAAAACAACGCCGTTCAGAAAAATGATCTACTTTTGCATAAATTCAAATCGTTTATTTGCATTTTAGAAATATAAATACTACGAAAAAAATAAACGTCCGTTAGAAAAAAATTTTTTTTATAAAAAAATCACAATATAAATTTTTTCACAAATGGAGCATAAATTTCTGAATTTTCATTGAAATACATATTTTATAGCACGTCTTTGTATTTCAAATTATTTTGATCCGAATGATTTCTCTTATATATTTGAATATTTTATTCAATTATAGAGTGATTCGGAATGAACATCTATTACCTACTTATTTTGAATTGGTTGTCCATGTAATGATTAATTTTATTACTTTGACGTAAAATCATTTTTATCTCCCAATTATTTTAGTTGAAAAATACTAACAAGTGACTTAGATGTCGCTAACCTACAGTATAAATTTAATCGATAAGATCAATTATTTTTAAATTAATATTTCGCCGGTGGTGGCGTTTGCTGTCACTGGTTTCAAAATGGCGTCTATCCTACAGGTTCTTAACGGTAACCATCCCTATTTTGTAGCTTCTACTATCCAGGATGGTTATTAACTTTGACAAAGTTAAAATGATAAATGCAACTATCCGACGATTGTAATTAGTACAATCAGTATGTATATATATATTAATTCCCACAATTATGATGATACGGTTTACCTATAGTTTATCTAGATGGTAACTTTTATCATCGGAGATAGATAAAATCATCGTGATTGCAATCATAAAAAAAATAAACAGGAAGTGTAAAAAACTAAACTTTTTCGATTTTAGTGTCAGAATATAATAAAATTCTAATGTTTGACATAAGAGTGAGTATTGAAAAAAGTATATCTATATTATTAAGAGAATAACAAAAATTTTGTCTCCAGGATAGTCATATGATAAAATCGGTTTTTTCTTTTGTGAAATTTAGTGTCATTGCAAAGGTCTTCACTTGAATTTCCGCCTTTTCAAGGTTTCATATCATTCTCATGGATAGTCAATTTATCATGATAAGTATTTAGGCTATATTCGAAAATGCTCCATTTCTAGACACATAATTAAGAAATGACCTTGTATCTTGTAAACTACTGACATTTTTAAAAATATAAATTCACCCAGATATTACATTCATCGAGACCTTTCATTTGAGTACCCACATCAATTTTTCATATATTTTATATATTTATATATATTATACATAAATATATAAAATATATGCTTATATCTTTAAAAATGTCAATATTTAAGAAAGTACAGTGCAATTTAACTAGTCATTATTTAATAAAGCGAAATTTTTGTTTATTTATAATTCACAATTCACGGTAGTCACTTAGTGACTCATCATATTACTAGCTGCAATGGTAATAATTACCATCATGATTGTAGAATTTACAATCAACATGATTTTAGCGATTAACATATATTATGATTAAGTTTACCATCTTTAAGTTACCAGCCAGATGGTAATAATTATTATCCAGATGGTAAATGTAACTATTTGGATGGTTCAGTTTACAATTTGGATAGTTCTTGCAAACATTCATACTAAGAAGCCTGTTTTTACAATACTTGGATAGTTGTATTTACTATTAAATTCTCTCCGTGTACTGTTACACCGGTTTAACACCGGATTTTTAACACCGCAAAAGAGCACCGCTACACCGGTGTAAATACACAGGTGTTACATAGCGGTTTTAAAATGAGTCCATTTTTAACACCGCTTTTTTTACAGTGTACATGGATTATTTTTCATCAACGATATCTTTCGAACCAATCAACCGATTTTGACTTGATGACGATCGACGTAGTTTCTTAAGCTCTAATAATTATTGTATTACATCAAAAACAATCCGAAAAGAAATGTCGGTGTTATGTGAAAAAAACACTTGTTCCCAAATTTTTTGTCAACGATTTCTCTCAAACCAATGAACCGATTTTGACGTTCTTGAAACCGATCGACGTGGTTTTTTACGATTAAAAGCTGATTAGTTTTTAGAATTGATCAGTACAGCCGCTTGAAAGTTATTTCAATGCAACATTTTTTTTTAAATATTATTTTTGTGATTTCTCAAAGTCTACTGGTTCGAATCGGTTTAAATTGTATTGAAAGTTCATGAAAGTTCAAGTTTTGCGAGCCCTTCTGAACGGCGCCCACCGCGATCAAATCGGTCAAGCCGTTCAAAAGTTATGAGAGGGTTATATATATATATATATATATATATATATATATATATATATACACACACACACACACACACACACACACACACACACACACACACACACACA
>CAJNRD030001124.1:26166679-26187795 GCA_905319865.3 Cotesia congregata
ATTTAAAATATATTTTTTATATATTTCGAAATATATATTATTTATATTTTTTTTCATGGGGGTATCTATAGAACAGCTCCTATATATATAGATTTAACAAAAATTTTTAACAGTGTACGGCCCTTCAAAAAACTGGTGTTTTTTGAATGCTTGTACAGAATTAATCTGTCATTGTTTTTGATTCTATCATCAACTGAGACGAATTTTTGTTTAAGACGACACAATGTTTGATGGGTTTATTTTCTCAGAAATAGAAAAAATTTTTTGAAAAAAATAAAAATTATTTTCTTGGTTTAAGAATTTTTCTCTTGATTCAAGTTAATTTTTTTTTCTGTGCATCAGATCAGGAAATTTTTTCGACGGAATTATTTGCAGCTGCAAAATTTTTCTACATGAAGTTTTATTAACTCTAAATAATACTTCTGAAAAATCCGAAATGTTGGAATTATTTCGATATTTCACGGCAAATTCAAAGGTTTTTCTATTTAGTAACACTTTTTCAGACTTTTAAAGAAAAAGTGAACATGTTAGAACTGCGTTATTCGTACTTATACAAAATTATTCTCAGTTTTTTCAGAGTAAAATTTCCTCAAGGGATATTATAACGTTTCAAATCATTCATACAGAAAAGACGCATCACAGCTCATAAATCCGTATTAAGGCCATCCGCGTCAGCGCCACCTGTTTAATTCAATCTAAAGCTTGTAAATACAAATTTAAAAATATATCTATATACTTATGGGTAACTAATAAGTAACTGCTTGCTTTGCCAACTCTTTCTGTCAAGTTTGCTTCAAATTGCGGTCGTAGATTGACAGCAAGTTTCAGGTAAGGTGGTTATCAGAGTAACAAATACAATATCATCAGTAGGTTTTTTATCAGTCGGAAATTCAGTAGTTGGTAAACAATATTTTGAACCATAGTTTGATATTATACTTTACCATGGTAAAGTATATCGCGTACCTCTGAAAGATATTTATAGCTTTTGTATCCCTGATAGCCACCTTATCTAAAACTTGCTGTCAATCTACGACCGCCATTTGCAGCTAACTTGACGGAAAGAGTTGGCAAAACAAGCGATTACTTATTAGTGGTAACCTGTAATTTACTCTGCAAATAGACGTCAAAAATTGCTGTACAAGTATTTCAGTCAGTAATAAAGTTGAAAGTATGGAGGGTAGAGGTACCTCTACCCTCCATAGTTGAAAGGAAATCTAACAACAAGTTTGATTGTTAACTTGTATTCAAGTTTCGACCGTAGATTTTCGTCAATTTGCTTACAACTGTTATTTAGTGAAGAATTACCGCCAACTTAATCTTAAGTTAACCGTAACTGCTGGAAGTCAATTACTTTCTGAGAAAGCGCTGACTATCAGGGTGGGAACTTTTCATGCTAATATCCTATGGACATTTTAGGTTAAAAATTTTCCACAGCAAACTTGAATGATATTTTTTTTTTATTTTAAAGCTTAATTGTCATTTTTTTTTTTTTTAATTATTTGTACTATTTTTTTTTTTTTTTTTTTATTTTAAAATACTAGTTTCCAAAACATAAATTTTGAGCCTGGTACGATAATGGAGGAATGATGGCTAACAACTTTTTTTAGAATATTTAAAATAATTTATCGGTTTCAAGGAGCATAAAAAGATTGCCAAATGTTAGCAAAATTGAAGATAGAATAAGTTTGCCCCTTATATATGGCATAATTCCTTATAGAATATACCCATAATATCCTAGATATGGCATAATATCCTAGATAGAATATACTCCTTCTATATATGGCATAATTCCTCACTAACTAGTGCTGTCTCTCTTACGGACTACCGCTTACTCGCTTTCTTAAAATCTTTTAGGACAGTTATAATTATATAACAACATATGTTGTTCTATCAAACATCATTTTTTCATTGATATGTCATCATTCTTTTAATGTCCGAAAACTAAAAATTTGTTATTTTCTCACTCTTGTTCTATCTACAAGAAAAAAAATTTTCTAGTAGTTTTTCTTGATAAAAACTAAAAAAATTTTATTGCATGTTATTTTTTTGGGAAAACGGAACTTTCCTTGAGCTTCTCATAGGGCTGTAATATAAAGCTGCGCTTTTGAGAGAATTTTTTATACCTTTGAAAATACATGATCGACGATTAGACTTTAAGAAAATAAAAATTTCTTTTGGACCACCCTCGTTTACATAAATAATTTTTACTTACCCCAATAACCACTTGGTAGCAAACTGAAGTCTTCTTCTTCACTCAAATAAGTGGCAAACTAAATGTAAAAGTTGCTGCTAACTGCATCAGCTTGACAACAACTATAGAATTTTCTGTTTTATCAATGAAGCTGGGTTGTTGAGGGAATATAAATACAAATATCTACCATCGATATTGTACTCATATTCAAAAAATGATTTTCTGTTACAGATGTCAACAACGTAATGACAATTCAGATTTTTTTTGTCATGTTCTATGGCAACCGTAATTATTTATTGTATCATAGTAAGTAAAGATAGAACATGAAAAGCTTAAAGTCCCTGACAACTATTCTAACTGTTGGCAGTAAATTGCTCTGCAAGTTGACCTCAAGACTTAACGTATAAGTTCTTTAAGTAAAGTTGCAATAAAAACGACTGGAAGGGTTATCAAGAATCTTAATAGTTAGAAACTTGCATTCAAATTCCAGTCGTAGATTATCGTCAACTTGTATGTAACTGTTATTTGGATTACAAAGAAAGGCTGACTATCAAGGGAATTGCAACTCGAAAGTTGTTATCTTCATTTTGCTTTCTGACGGACGTTAACTTGCAATCCAGTCTAGAGCCTATTTTTAGATGCGTATTCATCGTGATTCTGCAGCAATAATTAGCAAGTATTGAGTTTATCATCAGATTAGTATGAATGCAGCTTGTAGACAGTTGTTGCTCTTAAACTTTAGTTGTCCATCTAATACCAATCTGTGTATCCGGACAGAAATCATTTTGCATGTCCAAATTGATAATATTTTTTCGTATCCAGGTCAATGTCAGTTTGACAGTAAGTGGTATCAAAGTTGGTCAAATTCGTTCAAATTTGAGATTTTTATACAAGTTTTTCAGCATTTGACGCCCAATTGCCGCTCACATTCAAGGTCTAATTTTATTGTTATTTTATTTTAATTTGAAATCACCTTCCAATGTCAGCACAAAATTACTTCATTTCATCATTATTGAGTATTGTTATCAATTTTGTGAGGGATGAGAAAGTGAAAAAATGAATTGCTGTTCTAATTATATGTCAAGTTGACAGCGAATCCTGACTTTCTAAATATTGCTGTTAGATTGACGTCAATCGACTAACAGAGCTTGGTATACCTTTGGAGTGACAATTGACGGAAACTAACTCCAAAAGCTGAAAAACAACAATTTGCTGTAGGTCAGCATGTAAATAAACATCAATGGTTAATGTTCTGGCTGAGTCTAACTTACTTATATTTCATTGATGAAACAACAAATTCGATAGGGGGTATCAATTTACATGCAGTTTGCTGCCAAACTGTATCAACAGATAGTTGACAGCTTGCTATCAAAGGGTTATTAGGATATATAATAATTTGCACAATAATTAGCACACAGTAAGAAAATTAGAAGAATTTTTACGATTTTGTTATCGTAATTTCTATTGAATGGAAAAATAACGGTGGACTATACTTGTCATTTAATAATTGTTACGATCTACTATCGTAAATTTAATTCAAACAAACAATACTAGCAAGAGATTTAAAAAGCCCAATACTATCGACCTAATTATACAAGATGTGTTAGTGAACTTTAGAATTCAACTATAGTAAAAATAGACAGTCAGTTTTTTTTGAAAGAAATTTTAGAAAGGGAAAGGGATAGGAGGTGGAACTCATTGGTAACTTTGAAGTAACCGAAAAAACAAATCGGAATTTTCGACCGGGAATCGAACGCGGAACTCTTAGTTGGCAGCCAGTGACTCTCTTGCTATGCTATCTTAAGTAAACTACTACAGATGTCCTTTAGAACTGACATAAACTCGGAGTCTAGCACTGTGTACGGCCAACACACACTAATTGAGAGATATTCCAATTCAACTATCGTAAAATTTGTTATTTCTATTGGAAAGATACAAACACAGCACTGGAAATTTTAAAAATGAATACAAGAATAACGATATTTTTACATCTTAATTGCACGTCTCATAAGCGAAGCGGATGATTAGGACGACGATTGACCCTAAAGGCCATCTCTGCAACGGCCCGCTCATTTTGTACCTCAGCGCTCAAAATTATACATTACGTTTTTGTGCTCTTCGAGCTCACAAATATGATTTTTTGTCATTTTGAGCTCTTCGAGCTCAAAACTATAATAGCAGTTTAATAAAACACAATTTTTTGAATTTTCAAACGACAATAACTTTTGAATGAATGAACTGATTTTTACGCGGTTGGCGGCATTCGACGCAGTTTTTAATTCCCCATTGAGAATCTTCAAGTTTAAATCGATCGAGCCAGGAATTTCGAAGTAATTTCGAAAAAACACTTTTTTCGGTTTTCTTTCGACAATGATAACTCACGAACGAATCAACCGATTTTGACCGGGCTTGCAGTGATCGGCATGGTTTTTCGATCTTAAGAGCTGATTAGATTTCGGAATTGATCGGTGAAGTCATTTAAAAGTAATTCCAAAAAAAAAAATTTCAAAAAATTTATTTTTGTAGTTTTTTTAAGATTTCTCAAAATTTACTGGTCTGAATCGGTCCAAAGTGTATTCAAAATCTAAGTTTGGTCAAACCCTTTCAAATAGCGCCAACCGCGATGAAATCGGTCAAGCCGTTCAAAAGTTATAAAAGGGTTACATACATACATACATACACACACACACGCACACACGCACACACACACACACATATATATATATATATATATATATATATATACTCTAAAGACCAGTGGACTTTAGTTTTTGTTCATTATAAAAAAACAATAATAAACAATAGTTCTGATAATAAAGAATTGTTAATAATGTGTTGAAATGATTTTTTAAATTATTTATCATCCTGTGGGAATACTCATTTTAAAGTATATAATGGCCATATAAATACATTGGAGGCGATTGATTTTGAGAAAATTTCTTGAACTCGACGTATTAAGAGTACACAGAAAGAAAAATTTCTTGACTGGAGAACAAAATTCTTGGGCTCAAAAAAATTTTCAGGTGCCTGAAGGAAGACCGAAATTGTGTTGGCCGAAGTAAAAATTTTCTTGAAGTTCTATTCTTGGTGGAAGTAATTTTTTCTTAATTCAAATTATCATAAATATTTGATACAATAAATTTTTACATATGATCAAGAGTTTTAGATACTTTAGGGAAGCAGCGCCACCTACTTCAGCGGAGAAAAAATTTTCTCACCTTGAGAAAATTTTTCTCTCGAATATTCGATACCCATTTTATAATATTTTAGCGTGCAATTATACATATTGAATGAAAAAAAATGTTAATCAATGAAAATTTACTTCTATCGAGATATTTAATTTTTTGGAGCAAGAGAGAAATTTTCTCAAGACAAGAAAATTTACTTCTATCAAGAACTAATTTTTTTGGAGCAAGGGGCTAAATTTTCTCAAAACAAGAAAATTTTCTTGACTTGAATAAATTTTATTGAATTAAGATACGTATATCTTAAAGCAAGAGAATTAATTTTGTTTTGAATAAGTGAAATTTCTTGTGTCAAAAAAAAAATTTTTTTTCGCTCAAGAAAATGATTAGGAAGAAATATATTTTCTTGACTCAAGTAAACCTTTTTTTCTGTGTAGTGCCCTACCTCAAATTTGTTCACGTTATGAAGCGTGCGATAAATTTTGTTTCAAAAAGTATTTCAAACATAGATTATTTTCCATTTATTGTCGGATCATGGAATGTAAAATGTTTATGGTACATTATATTGAAAAGAGATCCAGTGAATGAACGAAATGTTGTAAAATTAATATTTGATAATGAATAATTGATAAACATTAGTTGTTCACGTTCCTAAAATTGTTAATGGATATTATAGTCTATAATATGTAGGTGACAAAAAATTTTTTTCTACTTGTTAATTTTTACGATGTCTTATGAAATATTATACAGTGATATTTTTAATAGAATCTCAAATATTATATCAATTGCTATCTGTATCTGGTACTTAATAATTCAAGTCCAGTTCCGTTAATTATTAATTAAAATGATAAAAAGTATAATATTTTTGATTCTGTTGACGTCAAATATAGTTTATTTGTAAATAGAAATTTTTATATTAACTTGGATTTATACATTTTTTCAAAATAACTATTTTACAGTCTAGTTATGAAAAACATAAGAAAAAAGACCAAGTTTCATCAGGTATATAATTTTATAAAAGATCCCTCGGACGACCATAAAATGTCTAAAGTCTGCTAAATTTATGGCTAGAAAAGTGAAAGCTTCGTAACTCAAATAATGTATTGTATAGTATCGGTCCTATACTACAGGACGTTTGAAATTTTAGAGAATAATACTATTCTACGCTACGCTTGTTCTTCAGCTATATACACATATTCACTTTGGGCTTCATGGTGTTAGTAACAGTAACCGTCAGCAGTGATAATTTATGTTAATGGATGTTATACGAATATACCAGAATTATTTACCTACACCAATTTCTCGAGCAGTCTGTGACATCTAGTCAAAAAGATCAGATCTCTGGTGTGTTATTCTCGTTATTCTATATTATTATTTACTCTTGTTCAAAAATTTAATCCTCATTAAAAATTTGCAAATAAGTGCTCTATTAACAATTGATTTGTCACTTTACATTTATCCCCACTTAAACATCAGCGCCATCATCGTTTAAGTCTCAATTTTTTTAATTCAGAGTAATGGCGACGCCCAGTTTAACTTCATCCCCTAGACGCAGAAGCAGAGGTGCGCAAATATCATACTTACTTATGGTCATTGAAGCAATCAAGTGTGTACAAAGTCAAATTTTCAATTGTGTTGTTTATTGTTTAAACATGATAATCATGGTTATGTTAAAAAGAAAAATTTTTGTTGATCATTTAGTTTAAATTTTCAAATCGACAAATCATAATTCGAGCTATTTTGTTAAATTATGAGTTTGGCTCTTTAAATAAAAAAAATCAATAAATTTTGATGATAATTTAGTTACGTTCGAGTGTAGTGATGAGTGTTGATCTTTTGCAAGTAATTTTTGAATTGTTGATTCTCTAATTTAGATAGTAAAAGCTATTTTTATGGCTAAAAGTATCTATATAAATATTTATGTTATTTAATTGAGATTAGATTTTTTTATACTTATCTTTTATTATCGATAGTGACACGCATTTTTTGCAAAAGCATCTAGATTTTAGATAAGCGGGTGGGGCAGACTCTTAATTAACGCCGATCGATTTGCGTCAAACTGAGACGCAGTGTATTACATCGTTCACTGTATACATATAGAGTATTCAACATCGAGTCTATCACTTTTTTAATAGATTCTTTAGAATTCTAAAATTTTCAAATTTTCATGCCACCTACTAGGAATAATTAATATGAAGTTTTTTTTTATTTTCCTCCATAGCTAGAAAATTTCTATCGTTTTGTGTACGGTTTACAATGGTGACATTTTCGGGTTAGAAAGTATAAATATAAATAGTTTTAACGAATGCTGAAAAAAAATTAGTTGAACGTATTTTTGATAAATTTCGCGAGGTATAAATATTTTTTTGAAATTGTCTTTGACGATTTCAGTCTCGATTTTTTGACTTGAGGAAAACTGTGTTTCAAAAAATATATACTAATTTTGAAAATTATTGGAGAATGTATAACTATTAACAAAAGCTATATAATCATAAATACTATACAGACTTATTGTATCATCAGACTCAAATTTTATAATATAGATAATTTTATTAATTGAGTAGATATATTTCAAGTCGTGAGGGATTAAAATGAGAATTTATTAAAAGTAAACCGCAGACACACTGAAAGAAATTTTCTTTAAAAATTACCGTGAAATTCACGGTAATCGTGGGACAGATGGCATGACCTAATCATTTGTCGGTAAGTGAAATAATTTTTAACTTATTTTCAACCAATTTTACCGTAGTCTACTGTAAATTAAAATTTACCTGATAAATTAGGCTTTCAGTAAATTTTATAAAGTCTACCATAAAATAAATGAATTTTTTCGTAATTTTTATTTCAAAAATGATAATAAATAAAAGAGCCTTCTTATGTCCCACGACTACAGTGAATTTAACGATAACTTTTAAAGAAAATTTCTTTCCGTACATATATATCTTTAAATTGGTAATGAAAAAGGCTGAAAAGTCATGTCTAACTACTCGAAGCCCTCAATAATTTTCTTTAGAAAAATTGAAAACAATATCTACAGCCACATTTCTGTGAACTAGCTAGAAATTTTTATTCGCAAGATATTCTCTTAAGTTATAATTGAAAATTACATTCTCATACATAACCCGAACTGGCAAAAATACGAATGAAGAAAAAAGAACAACTGATGCTATAAAAAATTATTTTGAAAATGCTTTGTAATTTAAACTACCGTTATAATGTTTCATCCGTTCTCATCGATAGTAAACAAGGTTGCTGTTATATTAAGAATGTATTTTATTCTGTTTGTATAATAACATCAAAATAACGACTTTGTATTTAGGAATAAAAAGTTAAAAATAAAATTTAATTTAATTATTAAAAAAAGTAAATAATTCTCAAATGATAAGACAAAAGTAATTAAAATAAATCATGCTAGTATCAACCTAAAACTTAGATATCTATTTTAATACAATGTGATATAAATTGGTATTCATTAAATATGATCAATTTATAATAATTGATAGGATGTGATCAGTTATTTAATTTATTTACTTGAGTAGAAATGTTCGTAGACCTTTAAGTATGAATTGAAAAAATTTTGATTATTTAATATAGTCCAGTGTGAATAACTCTAGTCGAATCTAGTTAAGTAATAAGATTCTCAAAACAAAATCTGGAAGAAGGTTGACCCTGCAAGCCATCGCTGAAACTTTCCGCTATCTTCGAGCTCGAAATTTTACGAGTTATATGTTTGAAAAACACCTTATTGTTAATTTTGAATCTCCATATCTCTCGAACAAATTAACCGATTTTGGTGCGGTTTGCGAAAATTGGTTTTTTTTTTTTTTTTTTTTTTTTAATTAATAACTAATTAGATTTTGGAATCGATCCATACGATAGTTCAAATCTTCCGTACTGAATCGATTTAAACTCACATGAAGTCTAATGACAATAGAACTCTTTCAAACGCCGTAAGCCGCGTTTCAATCGTTCAAACCGTTCAAATTAAAATATACACATACAAAGAAGCATACTCTAATTGTGAATATTTATCTCGATTTAACGAAGATGCTGACCCCACTACACATTACTAATATGTCAATAAATACAAACCATGAACACAGTTGCCGTAATGGTTTAGAAGATTTTTTAGTCACAATTTATCTTACCAGCATGTTCTAAACTGGATTCGTGATTTGACAAAGTCCAATCGTGGTTATAGATGTTAGAATTATCTTTCATTTATAGAAAAACTCATATCTTGCAGTCATAGAATAAACGCTCTTGAGAAAACATATATTCAATTTCAAGCTGTGGTAGTTAATTTGGTAATTGAAATTCTTTGTGTTTTTGAGTGACAAATTTTTCACTTTAATTTCGGAATAAATATTTTTCAATGTTCTAAGCAATATTATAATCGATATGCATATCTTAAACAAATTTTCTTGAATTCACAAAAGAAGCTTTTTGGGATACAATAAAACGACTTGTGAATCCTCTTCTAAAAAGTTGATGGCCGGATATCGTATTGTTTTATTTTCGTCATTTCTGTAACTATTTTATTCGGATGTTGATTGGTCTACTGAGATAATGGCAGGATTTTTGAAAGAATGAAGGCGAGCGAAGTGAGCATGTTGTGCCTAGTACGATAAATTCATTTTTTCAGCGAAGCTTTTCTTTCAATAAACGCAACATTTTTGTATTTTTTTTTTTTGACTCTAAGAATTATCAAAGGAATTAAATTACAAGCATATTATGCTTTCAAGTCTTTCAATAAAACCAGAATTTTCGGAGAAATAAATTCGCAGTTACGTGTAAATATTTTTTGCAAAGTAATTCGTATAATGACTTTACATAATGACTTTACACAAAACATAAAATTTTCTAGTATTACTTTGTACCATAACTTTCTGATTAATATAAACTTAATAATGATTTTCGTCAGAAAAAATAATTGCGCAACTAATAGCCATTATTCAAAACTTATTTGAGAATCGGAAAGTATAAAAATTAAATTATTACAGTCAATTAAACTATTTAAGAATGTTTTTTTTAATATACATAATTCTATGCCAATTTATTTTAAACTTAATTTACGAACGGTACACTTTACTCACGCAAATTAAAGCCCGTTGACTTTTTGTAGTTGGTTTGTTGGTTGAAAAAGCTAAATGTATAATAACATAAATTGATGTACTTCTGCTATACATGACGTCATATATTCGTTCATGGGCGTCGTGATACGATTCCCATTTTTTTTACTGTCGACTATACGGATTGTTGAATCCGCTCTCCAAGCTATGTCAAGGTTCTTATATAATAAAAAGAAAATAATAGTGTATTAATTTATCCAAAAGCCGATAAAAACTTCAACGCATTATCAACAATGGAACGATTTTATTGAACAATAAGATTCAAGCTTATTTCAATTTCGTGTTATTATTGAGTTTATTTTGATATTTATTATCATCAACAATAAGAACGTTAAATTTTAACTGTACCATTACTAAAAAGCAAGAATAAAATCAAACGTAGCTGTGTGGGTATTTGAGTATGGTTGTAGTACAAAATTTAAATAAATGATCATAATAATATGTTCTTTAAACTTTTTTTTCAAAGGGAAGAAAATCACAAAACCATAAATAGAATGTTGTGACTACAAATTGTAGTAACTTTCATATGTATAAATTTTTCAAGTTAAAACTGCAAATTTATAAATTTATAAAGCGTTCAGTTTCCTAGAAAGTATTTATCGTTCCTCTCAGTATTTATAAATATAGAACAAGACATAAAATTCAAACGTTAAAAAATTTTTTTCCAATTTTTTTCGATGAATAACCGAAAATTTTGATTCACGAACTTTAAATATTTATATTGAAAAGTCAAATTTTGACAAGACTTTTAATTTAAATTATTAGAAAATCTTCAAACTTAAAAATAATATATGCTTTTTATGTTTGTAGATTAAAACTGAATTGGTGATAATGGAACATAACAAACGTTATAGCTATGAAGAGAGCTGGCTATCGTCAATTTCATTTTAGAGACGCCATAAAACAACCATGAAGGCACATGAAGGGCTAGCAGGGGATTTTATAACTACGAATGAGAAGAGAAAGGGAACAGAATGATGCCGGCTGGTAAGCAGATGGCTGCTCCGTTTATTGGTTTATTCGTAGGTATAACAGCGATATGTTCCGCCTGAACTCCGAGTAGAGTCGAGGACGAATTTTATAATGGTGTACATAACATAAACAGCTGGTATAATCTTAAGAAAAAAAACTTATTTTGACTTTACGTCAGTCATCATGAAAGTCATCATAGAGATTCATTCATGAGGTATGTATATGTAAATCTTATCATTCACAAAACCGGTAATCCGGCATATTTATTTATACGTATGTTTTAATTTCCGACAAAAACATTCTCTACTTCATCTAGTTAGTATTTTTCTCAATAAAATTCTGTATATAAGTTTATTTCATTGGAATTTCGACTTAAATTAAATGAAAAATTTATTTTTATTTAATATAATTTTTTTTTTTTATCCAGGTGACTCAAGTAGCGAGACATATCTTTCGCAGTGCTATCAGGTGGAAAATGAGTTGAAAAATGTGATCACAATTTCATAATATTACATTAGATCGAATATGTACCATGATGAATAAAATGATAGCATCCCAGTGACATAGCGACAGCATCATTTCATTTAGTCTAGCATGGTGGCGCTATACGAACGAAGATCGATCGATAATGCGGTACAAGTATAATTTATTTAACATAGCGGTTTTCTTATGAACACAATAATTGTATAGTAAAAAAAATTTTAATCATTCTACAGTGATACAGTGTTTATTAATATAGTGATAGAAATATAGGATACTCTATTTCATATATAATTCAGATTAATAACATATATCTATATGTATATTTATATACACAAAATTACACATCAAAAAGTCTTTCATGCATAGTGACGCAGATATTTTATGAAATGATAATAAAATATGTATTAATTAATATAAAATGTAACTAATATAGATTTTTTTTTAATTTTGGTAAAATAAGTAATAACTGTTTCTCAAAATGATAAATTAACAGAATTGATTTAGCTATCAAGACATTTTCTTGCCTGAGATACTTCATATTATTTCATACTTAACATACTACAAATTTATAACTAATTTTTATCATCATTTTCATAGGTTGAATCCAAGAAATTGGATGATATTTTGAAAACAATCTATTTCAAAGTCAATACGATAAAAACACTATGAAAACAACTTGAAAAGGTCAAAGGGTTTTACTCTTAATATGTTGAGTAAAATATGTGTTGACATTCAGCTATGGATTTTGACACTTTCTTAAGTTGAAGTGATGGATTATCGGCTCCGTTCTAACCAGATTATGCATATTCGTTTTTAAGAAGCTTTCTTCATGTCACACAGAACAGGTATGTCTAATAACACATCCTTTACAACGGACTAAAGGATTAACTTTGATCCATACCAAGTATACTATCTTCAAAAGTCTTTCAAGTATGGAATTTAATATGATGTACCAATAATAGATTTTCAGCTTAACTACCATCACTTCCACTTAGTTTTTGTTGTTTACTCATTATGAAACATAATCCACTATTAGAAGAAATTGAAGAAACATGAAAATTTATTCAATCTTCTTGTGATTTTCAAGAGGTAGTATCTCAATAAAAAATGGTCGTAGTAACCTTGGATTATAAAATTTCTGAAGCTTTAAGTTCTTATTTTTGCAGTGTTTTGGCAAAAAAACTATGTACTACACTTTTCACGCATTAGTATAGTGTAGAATTTAACGTAAAACTTATGAATCTTTTTTTTACTAAAATTTCAAAAACTTACAATGATATTATTTACACTAATGTACAGGTCAATTGAAAAGTTTATACAAATTAAATTCAACGTTTTTTTCTCTCTATGTCTGCTTTGATGAAAAAGAATCGTTTATTTTTTATCATCGATATCTAAACAAGTGTTTGCAAAAAAAAATTTTACCGTCTGAAGATAAACAAATTTCTAAAAGATCTAATCTTCATTTTTTTGCCATTAAAAAATTTTTTCTATGTAAGTTTATTGAATAAATCTAAGCTTATTTTTTATTGGTTTCTGCCAAAAATATGTAAACGTAAGCAAAACACTGAAAAAATTAATAAATTTTTATTAATTTCAAAGTTTTCTACAACAGACACAAAAATGTTATCCTTTTATTTGTTAGAGAAATTTTGAAGAATTTGAATGCTTTGTTCATTATTTCTTAGTAATTAAAGTTTGTTATGTTTTCTATAATTGAAACATTATTTTCATAAAAATACATATCTAATAGAAAGACTACAAACTCACATTTATTTGTTATACGGATCATCGAGGAGAATCGATTTCATACTTAATCTAAATGATATATATTTATTGTAAATTGGATAGTACTATCATAGAGTATTATGTTTTCGTTAAAAAATAAAAAAAAACTTCTCATGATTCTATTACAAAATTATACAATATATCATTTTTAAATGATCTTTTGAATAAAATGAAGAAAAAATATTAATTGCTGTTTTTTTTTTTTATTTTTAGTTAATGCACGTACCATGTACGTATCATAAAACTGAAGTGTAAATAAAAAACATTTAAGTCACGAGCGCAAACATAAAGAAAAGAGGCAGGAGAATTTTTTTTTCATAATGGCTGGCTATTAAAAAACACTCATGGATTGACAAGATAAGCTGTGTCATGGTTGACCTGTTAACATTGAATCTATCTATGAGTAAAAATCAATTTAAATCAGTCAACGATAGTGCAAGTAAAATGTTATCGATATTGTTGAGACGTTCTTTAAGTAAGTTCATCCACGCACCTAAAAATGATTAATGAATATAATTTTTACGCTTTATTTGTGTGAAATCGTTTGTTTATAAATTAGTTTTGGTGTATAATTCTAACTAATTTCTCTGTTTTAGGCACCACAAAAAAAAAGTAAAATTGTGTTACTTACAATTCTTTATCTGAAATTGAAGAAAAATGAATCTTGGTAAGAACAATATTTAATTATAACTGTAAAGAGTTATCTTGAGCTAATATACACAGATTAACGCTGATTTTTTTTTTTTTTTTTAAACATGAATGTTTTTGATTCGTTCTCATTTTTGCGTTTAGACAAGAGAGACTTATCGAGTTAGATTAGGGAAAGATATACTTTCTTTGAATTTATCAATTTAAGTGAGTTAATTTCATTTCAACCCGTAGTGGTCATACTGGGTCTAGTTGACCCCATGCACGGAGAAAATTATTGCTACACGGAAAAAAGAAAACTCGAAAAATTACAGTATATAATGCAACGTGGCGCTTCGTGATGAAAACTGGAAAAATTACAGTTTCAGATTGTAATTATTACAGATTTTGTAAGAATTACATTGTAAAATGTAATATTTACATTGAAAGTTCTGAATATTTAATTAAAAAATTGAATTTAGAAAAATGTTATCTCAAACTGTAATTTTTCTAGTTTTGATTACAACGGGACCGATTTTACATTTTATACTTTAATTTTTGGAATTTTCTTTTTTCCGTGTACTTACGTTTTTTTCAATGTCTTCACTCGAGCTGTACATGAGAGTAATTCTTTTATTTTTTTTTTTTTTTTAATAGTTTGATTATAAAAAAAATGCGAGAAAGTCAAATTTTGAAAAATTTGACTTTTTTTACTAAAAACTCTAAAACTAAAATTTCATTTTTTAAGATAAATTAAAATGACCTTCGGGGTTCTATTCCGGATATTGTATAGTTTGTAAAAAAAGTGGTGTCATATGACGAGCTTTTCAAAAAATATATTTATTTGTGCAATTGAAATCGTAAATTTCCATGAATTTATTTGTTATATATCAGATCCAATTTATTAAATAATGAAGTAAACTCAGGTTATAAAGATCATCTCATTTTTATGTTGATTAATTATTCATTTAATTCCGCCGTTTAATTCAGCGAAATTAAATGAATAATTAATCAACATAAAAATGAGATGATCTTTATAACCTGAGTTTACTTCATTATTTCCATGAATCTCAAAAAATCTTCAAACAATAATAGATGGTACCAAAGATACCATTTTGATTGATATCTTCGAAGCAAGAGCATCTCAAAAATTGCCTGGGTCATCTAGACCCATAATGACCACTACGGGTTAAATCAACTTATTTTATACATTAAAATTCAAAATTCCTGTTTATCACTTTGAAGTTGTTCTTCAGAAAATAAAGTTTAAAGTTAAAACGAAACTTTGGAATTCCAATTTAAGATGAAATTGATTGATGGAGGTGCTGTTGCAGCTAGTATTGAATAAATAGTATTACGTATCAATCAAAATTAATTTCTTGTTAAAGATAGAGTTTATTTTCAAAGTTGTACTTTGAATAATCATTAAATTTCTGCACGATTTCACCGTGGACGTTTTTAAGAGTTGAATTCTTAAAACATGAATATTTGTATAATCATATGAAATATGATCAAAATCATCGCACTCTCTTTTAAATATTAGTAATATTAATTGATTAAACCAGATTTAATAGACATTAATTAATACATTTTTGAAACATAATGATTCTTAAACATTCATTTTGAAATTATCTTCAAAGTTGCAACAACGTTAATAAAAAAATATTATGGATTGTCAATAATCAATACAGCATAGTTCGATTCTGTTGTTGAGCCATTATTAGGATCTATACAAACAGCAAAAAAAAAATAAACACAAAAATAAAAACTAACCAAAGTTATATCTTTTTGATTATTAATATTTTTCGTTTTCTGATAATTGATTTTAGTCTACTTTATTGAATTTGGCTTATAAATAAAAAATATATCTTACTCTGGAAAAAATAATTTTGTCTTGTCATATATAATTGTCTGTATAGTCAGAATAACTTCATCAGACCTCAAAACATCCTGATTTGATAAAAGCTCGATTTTTTTTTTTAATCAGACCTACACCAATAAATTTCTAAAAATTCAAGTAATAATTGTTGCAATCTTTTTTTCTAGGCCCTCTTCAATAAGCCTATTTAGTAATATAGAGTTAAATTATTGTTATTTATATAATATAACTATATTATTATTTATATAAATTGAATTGTACAAATTTTTTTTAATTAAATTTAAAGCTGCATTGAATGTCATACGACTCTATTGAATCGGTTGAGGATTTTAAACACGTATTGTGGAAGTGTTTTGAGCTAAAATAATAGTCATCTCAAAATCAATTTTTTCGGTCTCGTAGAGCTTACAAACGTATAACCAGTAATATTTTTGACTTCTTAAGTTCTTTAATAGTTAGATGTTGTAAAGTTAGACTGTAGGCTTGACAATCTTATAAATATTCTTACAAAATACAATCCAATTCCAATTAGAATTAATATATTAATTTATATATTGAACTTAAAGTCTAACTTTCCCGGGGTTGAGAAACAAATTTATTCAATCAACTGATTAAATTCTCTTGATTCGAGGCATTTACTTGAAATAACGACATAGAATTATCAGGATAAGTGACCAAACTTTTTACAATCAATAAAAGTTTTTTTCCGTCATAGAAAAAAATAAAAAATACAATTTTGGTGTATGTAAAATTTTTAATTGTGTAATTCAAAAAGTAACCATAAAAAATCAGCTAATGGATATCATTTTTAATTTACATCGATTTATAGAATCAAGAAAATTGATTTGAATAATAATCTTTATTTTATATAAAAATTGTAGTTTCTCTGTACATATAAAAAATATTGTTAAATTTACTTTCTAGAACTATTTAATTTTTGTCTTTCTAAGTTGACGACTACTAATCATAACTTCAAGCTAGTAATAACTTCAAGCAAGTGTCTTGGTAAAAGCATTTTACAGTATACTTTTTTACACATACATCTATGAAAAATATCTGTGCGTGATGGAACTATATATTCAGATAAGAGCCATAATAACAACTCAATTAGTCACTTATACGCTAATTTCCTTTTGATTTTCTGTCGTAAATTAAATTAAACTTAATTGTTACTTTTTTTGAAAAAATTTTCAGTTTAATGATCAGATAAGTCCGGGTTTATTCGCTCAAATTAAAACAATTTTTTATTTATAAAAATAAAATTAGAGGAGGTGATTTCTGATACTGGGCTGAGCACGAAGCAGATAAAGAAAAAAATTATAATTATATTCGTAAGATAACCATTATAATTCATGTTAAAGGCCCAGTTAATGTTCTACATCTACCCTGTAGATCCGAATTTGTTTGAAAATAGGCGACAAATTCGGTTCTAGAGAGGTTTGTGTGGTGCATACAGAGCAACTATGGTCTCAACAATTTTTAATAATAAAAAAAAAAATCAAATATTACAAATTTAATGAAAAGGAAAAGGAAAAGGAATAAATCAAGGTTCAGTCGAGAATTATCCTTAAAAATGTCGTTTTTTATGTAAAGAATTATGTATCAAATATTTAATAAATAATCATAACTCGGCAAGTGCTTACTTACTTATAACATTAGAAGACTTATTATAGACAAAAAAATTCCTTTTAAAATATATCATATTTATACGACATCTGAATTCGAGTAGACTAGATATTTATCACGCGCCCGTGGTTCTGCATTAAAATTAAATGTTTTCAAGAACGATATAGAAATAATTCCTCATTTCGCAATAATATAAGAGAAAACTAACTTTTATGTTCCTTTCCTCAAATTGATATAGCTCGCATTATCTTTACAAATCTTGACAAAAAAATGAATATTATTGTAATTTATATACCGCCTGATCTGCAACCACAAATTTACTCGACTTTTAAATGCCTGTAACAGGATAATTGAACTTGATAATTCAATTGATTTAATGGGTAGTCCTCCTACCATCACGCCTAGTGCCCTAGCATCGCTTATAATCTCTATGAAATAACTTCTTGCACGACAATAAAAATAATCTCATAATTTCTTTTTTTTGAAGTGAAACTTCTTTGCGCGCGTTGAGGGTAAAATTTCAAGGTCACATCACAATAATAATAATATGAGCGTCACAATAATCATAATATGAGCGTCACAATAATCATAATATGAGCGTCACAATAATCATAATATGAGCGTCACAATAATCATAATATGAGCGTCACATTAAAGGACGCATATATATACGTAGTCGGAGAAAAAAAGATAAAGATATGAAGGAATACTATATTACTACAATATAGAAATGTTATTTTCACGTGCGCATGCGTTGTATTTTAGACTGTAGGTACACTGCTCTTAAATATTATTATGATTTAACACAATAGAATTAGCATTAAGAAAAGAAACAATTTTTAAATCACTACTGAATTAATAGAATTAATTCCTAGAAAGAAAAGAATAAATAATACACGGAAAGAAAAATATGGGAACTATTCTCATAATTTTATGGGAACAGTTCCCAGGCAATTATAGGAACTGTTCCCATGAATTATGGGAACTGTTCCCATAATTATAGGAAATTTTCCCAGAATTATGGGAAAATTTCCCATAATGATGGGAATGGTTCCCATAATGGTATAGGAATGGTTTCTATAATTATAGGAATGATTCCTATACAATTATAGGAACCATTCCCATAATATTATGGGAAATATTCCCATAATGATATAGTAATGGTTCCCATATCATTATGGGAACTATTCTCATAATGGTATAGGAAGGATTCCTAGAATATTATAGGAATCATTCCTATACCATTATGGGAATCATTCTCAAAATAAAATAAAGATAAAATCTTCGTGTGGAGTGAGTTCGAAATGATTCCTACAATATATACACGGGAAAAAAAATTGGGGCAGCCACATGATTTTCATGTTGTAGGCAATAATAGTTAAAACAAAAATAATAATTAAATAATAATAATAATCTATACTATTAAGAGAATAAGGAAAATTTTGTGGCAAGTGTATTTATGTGATAAAATGGGTTTTTGCTTAGAGTTGGGCCTTTTTAAGGTTTCATATCATTCTCACCAATAGTCAATTTATTGTAATAAGAATTTAGGCTACGTTCGAAAATGCTCTGTGTCTAGATACATAATGAAGAAATGACCTTGTATCTAGTAAACTATTGACATTTTTGAAGATATAAACTCATCCCGATGTTACACTCATCAAGAGCTTTCATTTGAGTACCCACATGCATTTTTGATATATTTTTCATATATACATATATATAATATATATAAATATATAAAATACTAGCTGTTACCCACCCGCTCCGCTGGGTGCTTTAAAGAATTATATTTTTAGATCTAGACTTGATATTTAATTAAAGTATTGTTTTGACTTCCAGAAATTCCAAATTCCATCGAATTGGCCTGTACCTTTTATCCATGTAATTATTCTAGCTAATATTCAATGTAACTTTCAATGAGGAATCATTATAACATTCCCGTGACTTTCTTACAAAAATAAATAATAATTGACACGAAGAAAAAAATTTGAAATGAGCATTGAAAGTTTCAGTCAAAGTAATTGCAGGTCTCATAAGTGAAGTTAAAATCTGCCTAGCTTAAAGTGCGACGAATTTTACTGTTAATTAAAATTTTCTGCGTGGCGTCAATTTTTTTTACATAAAATTTTGTATAGAAAATTAATTGTACATGATCTTTGCGAATTCTATTAAAATAAGTAGCTAAATTTCTATTTCACATATCAAGTGTTTGAAAAATGCGTTCATTTTAATTTGTCACTTTTCCGCAATCCCGTAATAAGAACAATTAATTGGTTATGTGATCAGCAAAAATAACATAAATATAAAATTCTTAGTCCGTTGACTGAATAACTACATGTAATGTTAAGTTTTGTAAACCTTACAATGACTTTTTTCCCGCTGCCAAAGAAATGATTGTTGTAATGAAATTTTTATGAAATGTTATTGAAGTTAATCGATATGTCCTAAATTTCATGTCTCAAGAAGTCCTAGTTAATAAACGAAAACATTTTTTTACATTCGACTCACCACTCTGGCACAGCCTATATATGAAGTCAATTATCACAAAATTCGTTTTTAGTTGAAATCTAATCATTGAGAAAAAAAGATATTTAAATCGGTTGACCTTGGAGGCCAACCCTCTAATTTTCTGTTTCTCTTGAGATTCTTTCAAATTTTATATCTGAATCGTTGATTTGAGAAACTCCATAAGTCATATGAAAATCCCATATGACTTATGGGTTTTCTCAAGTAAACGATTCATCTGTAGAAACTGTATTTGAAAAATATGAATTTTTTGACAATTAATACCCCCGCACTCTTATGTGGGGGAGGAATTTCGTAAGATTCGAGATGATTTCTACTTTATAAATAAAAGATTCCTACTAAACTTCGAGTCCATAGAAACTGATGTTTGGAAATGATAGGTTTTGTCCTATCATATGTATATAGAATAAGTGAAAGGAAATTTAGTATAGACCGGATAGCTCAAATGGTAGAGTAGCCGACATGTCCTCGGAAGGTTCTGGGTTCGAATCCCAGTCCGAGCTATCTAACCATTTTTTCTCGCATATTCTATACACAAGTAAATTTCCTTTCACTTATTCTATATACATATGATAGGACAAAACCTATCATTTCCAAACATCAGTTTCTATGGACTCGAAGTTTAGTAGGAATCTTTTATTTATAAAGTAGAAATCATCTCGAATCTTACGAAATTCCTCCCCCACATAAGAGTGCGGGGGTAT
>CAJNRD030001124.1:26206230-26220448 GCA_905319865.3 Cotesia congregata
ATATGTAATATAACGCGGCTTGTGGACACGATAGCGTCTACAACTCTCAACGGATTTAGATGAAACTCGGTACACATATTCTTTGGGTAATTACCTTGAACGAGTTCGAAGATGAGCAAAATCGATCAATTAGTTTAGAAATGGCGGCCATTTAAAATTTTTAAAATAGTGAAAATCACGTTTTTGGTCACTCCATTAATGTATAACTTTTGATTGAACCGAGATAGCTAATTTTTGAAAAATTCATGTTATATCTCATGAAATTACCTTTAATTTGGCGTATATAGCATTGAAATTTTGACCACTTTTAGTTATTTTATCAAAGTTAAGGGTGCAACTGAACCGTTTTCAGGCAATGTGTAGTACAACCGACTTATGAATTTTATTCTATCGAGAATTCTTAACAGATTCTAACGAAATGTAGTATATACACAGAAAAAAAAGTCATCTTGAGTCAAGTAATATTTACTTGATCCAAGTATATTCAACTGAAGATAAAATATATTCTTGAGTTAAGTAAATTTTTTTCTTGTTTTGGTCAATCTTGGTTTAAGCAAATATTCCCTAGTTCCAACATGCTTACCAACTTAGTTGAAGAAAAAAACCTCTTAATCCAAGTAAATCATTCTCTTGGTTTTTGAACTTGCTTGATGTACACACGGATGCATCGAGGTCCGAGTAGGACAGCAGCCGCGCGGAAACCCATTTTCAACATTAAATAAAAATTATTGTTTATGGAGCTAGAGTTCCGGGAGTCGAGACTTTTTTTCAGAAATTTCCTCCTCTTTAAGGATCTTTTTTCTGATTGTTGATATCACTTATAGTTATTGAGTTATTAACGCAACAAATTTCTAACCGTGTACTTTGTATGAGTCGAGCAAATACTTGTATATACAAATATTTTCGTCACTACACACTTAACTGTAAATCAGTCATATAATGGGAAATCAGCAATTAAAAATTAATCAAAAATGTCTAATTAAATGAACACAAAAAATAAAAATCATGCATAAGGTTATTTTTTTTCAATTTAATTTTTTATTAAAAAAAATCTCGGTTTAGTTCCAAAAAATCACGTCGCCAACGTTGTCGCTACTTTCCAAACCAAGAGAAAGATTTACTTGGGATAAGTATATGACATTATTAGTTCAAGAATAAACAAGAACTTGAAACAAGAAGTAAATTTTGAAGAAAATGATTTTCTTGAGTCAAGATGACTTTTTTTCTGTGTAGATTCCTTGGACAATTAGCTTTCATGAGCCCTAACATGAGTGAAATTCGTCAATAAGTTTAGAAATGGTAGATTCTCAAAATTATCAAAATAGTGAAAATCACGTTTTCGGTGACTTCATTGTTGTATAACTTTTGATTGAAAAGAGATTGCTAATTTTTGATTAATTCATGTGAAAGCTCATAGAATCGCTTTCAATTAGACGTTTATAACATTGACATTTTGACTATTTTTAGTTATTTTTTCAAATTTAAGAGTGCAATTGAACCATTTTTAGGCAATGTGTAGTACAACCGACCTATGTACGTCATTTCATCAAGAATTTCATTTAGTGAAATCTACCTTCCATTTCGGGTGTGGCCGAATCGCGTTTTTTTTTTGTAGAGCGTTCTATTCTCTACAAAAATACGTGATAGAATTTTCTTCATAATCCACGACGGGCTAGCAAGAAAAATCAGAAGAAAAAATAATTTTTCTCATGTTATTCTTATGGGAATTAAAAAAATGCGATTCGGACAATCTTAATATTAATATTAAGGGTCATCTTTTCACAGTAATTTTTTTACACCCAAAAGAAATGATTATTTTGCTTTAAGAATTTTTTGTCTTGATTTAGATTTTCTTGGCTTAAGAGCTATATTATCTTCAATCGATACATTTAAGTTTTTCAATCAAAATAACATTATCGTTTAAAAAACTTAAAATAATTCATCAAAGTATATTTCAAAAACTAAATAGTCTTTAATTGTTATACCAAATAAAAATTATTTCTTGGAAATAAGTAAATTAATGACTCAAAAAAAAGCCATTCTTAACACAAGTCGGTAACATCTTGAATCAATGTTATCGCCTATCTTGAACCAAGAGACAAAAATTCTTGAAAGATATATATCTATATCTAGTTTCAAGAGTTAAAGTTTTGAAGAAAAAAAATTTCTTGAATCAAGATTGTTTTTCTATCAATGTAGTAGTTTTTTGGTATTTCTCAGATAGCAATGGTTTAAAAATTCGACCTAACACGAAAGACTTGATTTGACTCGGAATGTCTGTAATATTTAACTACGACACGGACGTGCAATTTTATTTTGGATAGAATCTATGAAAAATTATTTTATACACTTGAAAGAAAATAATTAAACATCAAGAGGATTACTGAGTTCTTGGAGCGCTGAATGATAGATAGATATCCGTTGATTATTTCATATTCGGCTTTTGTACCAGATTATATGCGTACTCAGCTTATAGGTTCACGGTTCACAATGCTCTGTAGAATGGTGAGATAAAAAGAATACAAAAAGATCTTTGCGACTCAAATTCTAAATCCACATCTAAGTGTATGGGAAAAAAAGAAGATTAATGATTTAAACACGAAAGAAAGAGAACCATGTGTGTTGATGGCGGCTATGCGCGTATAGAGAATTTTGAGATGGTCGTCTAAGTTATTAAAGTTTGCTTTTGGTATTTATTTATTTTATTCTTCTACTTGAGTTTAATTTTCTATATTTGTGCTATTCTTCAAAAAAATTTAAACTTTAAATAATTGTCATTAATCTATTACCAATCTGTTGTAAGATACATTTTTAACTTCTCGCTAAGAAAATCGAAGATTTTCAAAAATCGGGAAGTTATTGTTTTCACCCCGTTTTACGAAAATCGAGTTTTCATCGAATCTCGACGTTTCGAGGTCCTAGGAAGCTTCCCTGACTATTCCCGCGATGGTGTCTGTATATCTGTATGTGTGTATGTGTGTGTGTGTGTGTGCACGGAGAAAAAAAAACAACACTGATTACTATTTTGTGCAGTACTCAGTATTGTTTTGGAAGAAAATGAGGTTAAAATGTTTGGGACAGTAGAGAGCGCTACATAAAAACTACTGACTATTGTCTGCACACTACTGAGTTGTGTTATGGCACTAAGCAGTCGTGTTTCGTACAGAGTGCTAGCACTCACTACTGACTATGAACATTTTTATAACTTTTGAACGGCTTGACTGATTTGATCGCGATTGGTGCTATTCGAAAGGGCTTGAATGTAGATTTTAAATATGCTTTGGAACGATTCGGACCGGTAGATTTTGATAAATCGTAAAAAAACCACATAAAAAAATTTTTTTAAATGGGGTTTTTTTGGAATAACTTTTAAACGACTTTACCGATCAATTCCGAAAACTAATCAGCTCTTAACATAAAAAAACCACGTTGATCGTTACCAGTCTGGTCAAAATCGGTTGATTCGTTCGTGAGTTATCGTTGACGAAAGAAAACCGAAAAAAGTGTTTATTCGGAATTACTCCGAAATTTTTTGTTTTACCAATCTAAACTTGAAGATTCTTCATAAAGCTTAAAAAACTGCGTCAAATGCCACCAACCGCGTGAAAATCGGTTCATTCATTCAAAAATTATTGCGATTTGAAAATTTAAAAAGTAGTTTTATATCAAACATCTACCAAACTTTTGAGCGTGAAGAGCTCAAAAGCATACAAAAGTTATTTTTTTGAGCTTGGAGAGCTTAAAATAACACACAAATTGTATTTATGAGCTCGAAGAGCTCAAAAACGTCATAAGTGCAATTTCAAGCGTTTAGGTATAGAATTGGCGGGAAGTTGCAGGGATGGCCTTCAGGGTCAACCGTTTTTCTAATTTTTTTATTTTTAACTTCCCGCTAAGAAAATGGAAGATTTTCAAAAATCGGGAAGTTATTGGTTTTACCCCGTTTTTCGAAAATCGAGTTTTCATCAGATCTCGACGTTTTGAGGTCCTGGGAAGCTTCCCTGACTACTCCCGCGAGGTTGTCACTATGTCTGTATGTGTGTGTGTGTGTGTGTGTGTGTGTGTGTGTGTGTGTGTGTGTGAAAGTATGTGAACCGCTTATAACTTTTGAACGGCTTGACAGATTTGATCGCGGTTGGTGCCATTCGAAAGGGCTTGACCAATCTTAGATTTTGAATATAATTTGGAACGATTCGGACGAGTAGATTTTGAGAAATCGCAAAAAAACAACAAAAAAAATTTTTTTGAAAAGTTGTTTTTTTGGAATAACTTTCAAACGGCTTTACCGATCAATTCCAAAATCTAATCAGCTCTTAACATCAAAAAACCACGTCGTTCGTGAGTTATCGTGAACGAAAGAAAACCGAAAAAAGTGTTTTTTCGGGATTACTCCGAAATTTTCGGTTCGATTAATTAAAACCTGAAAATAACTTACGAGAGTGATTAAACTGCGTCGAATGCCGTCAACGGCGTGAAAATCGGTTAATCCATTCAAAAGTTATTGCGGTTTGAAAATTCCAAAAATAGTGTTATATGAAACTTCTATCAGACTTTTGAGCTGGGAGAGTTCAAATGCATAGAAATATTATCTTTTCGAACTCAGCGAGCTAAAAATATCACATAAATTATATTTCGAGCTTAAAAATCTCAAAAATGTCATAAGTACAATTTTAAGCGCCTAATGGAATTAGCGGGAAGTTGCAGGGATGGCCTTCAGGGTAAACTGTTTTTCTCATTTTTTTTTTATATGAACCGATTTAGTTAAAGACTAAAATTTAACAATATAGACAACGTGTTAGATATAACATGGGGAATTCCGATATCGATAGTCTTTAGATTTAACAAACTGTACTGATTATAAATGCAATAATTTTCTAATTAAAGAGTTCTTTAAAAAATAGTTACAATAATTGAAGTGAAATTATGATTCTTGATATTAAAAAAAAAAATTCTATGCAATTAGTGGTAGTAGATATATGACGATGACTATTGGCCAATTGTATAGAACAAAAAAATATTATACTATCCCACAAGTTGTTCTGAAATTTGCCACTACTTTTCAACTCAACGCGTTCGAAAATATACCTAGAGGTAGACAATTGAGCTTTTAAGCTCAAAAATTCAATTTCCATTATTGTGTCTGTCGAACGCTATTACAAAATTTTGATCCGTTAGTAGTCGGAATGGCTTCTCAAGATTTTAAAACATAGAGATATTTTAAAACATCTATTGTCAAAAATCGAATCAATACTAATAGCAAATAAAATTTGGGAGATTGGAATTAATGTTTTTATGACTACTATCTCGCTCTTTAGTTTGATAAGGATATCATTAAAATGATAAGGACATCTCTAAAATGATATTAGACATCTCGCTAATTGTATTCTTCTGAAAAAATTTTCCCTCTATTTTAAGAAAAGTTCTATAACACACTGACGAGTTTACGATCGATCAGTTTGACCTATAAAATAGAAGTTTTCTAGTAAGTTTTAAAATTGATTAGTTTTTACCTTGTTATTGATTTTTTTAATTCTATCTTTTTCTCGTATAATAAACATAACAAACATACAGTTACGTTATTTATAATTAAGAATTATTAATATTATCACATTTGTACATATTTTTATTTTCTTTTAATATAGATGAGGCTGAAAAAAAATGTTCAGAAATTATAGCTGTATAACAGAATAAAGTAGTATGAACAACAGTTATTGATTTATACGATGCTATACACAAACGCTTAAAGTTGTTCTTTCACAATAATTTAACAGGTATACATCGAACCTTCCATATTAAATCTAATTTTCAAGATGTTTTTGCTGTAATCAAAAAAGTAAAAATTATTTTTTTTTTTAGTATACACAAAGTTCGTAGGAAAGTGGACAATGATGTTTATCGAAATACTAATTGTCAATTTGTTGCGACGTTTCGGTTATATACTTGACATTCATCAGGCATCTAAAATTTAATTACCTACAAAAAACATGTGAAAAACCTTTTTTTTTTAGTTTTATAAGCGGAAAAAATTTTAGTTGCAGGAACGGCGTGTAAGGTCTAAAGTTTTTTGGATACTTTTGCAAACTTAATTTTAGCTTAATTTTAGCTTAGTATATTTTTTATTACAATTGTACCATTAACGATGATATGAATTCACTATTATAAACTATATACTTTAATATACATAGCATAAAAACATCGCAACACTGTAAATTGTTTGATTATAATTTCATGTATCAACCAAATTATGATAGAAAGAATATATTTAAATTTGAAAAGTTTGTATGAAAGTATAATCAATTTACTTTCAAATTTAAGAAAGGAAGAACTGAAGAAAATAAAGGAATATTTAAAATAGTATTGAGAAGGATATACCGATAATTGACGAATGAGTGACAAGCTATAAAAAGCATCAAAGTAGTTACTTGCAGGGTTCCATAGCGTCCTATGGAGTTCTTGCTACCTGCTGTTCTTCAGATATTGCCGACTAAAAATTCATTTATTCGAATTGTTTTAAAACTCAGATAAAATTACAGAATATAATGTAGCAATTAAAGTGATATTGAAGTTCTATAAATCCTGAGATAAACTTCAGGAACATTTTTAACCAATTGTCAAAGATTAATTAATGTTACGAAGTAAACTACACGGAAAAAAAATTAAAGGAATTTTTACTATTTCACTATCGTAATTTATATTGAATAAAATAGTAGCGGTGGACTATACTTCTGATTCTGTAATTTTTACAATCTACTATTGTAAATTTTATCCAACAAACAATACTACCAAGAGACTTAAAAAGTCGAATACTATAGAGCAAATTATACAATTATGTGTTTGTGAACTTTACAATTCAACTATTGTAAAAATTCACAGTCGGTTTTTTTAAAATAAATATTAGGGAGGGAGAAAGATAGAAAGTTGGGATAATTGGTACCTATACAGTAACCGAAAAAAGAAATCGGAATATTTCCGTCTTTTCCGGGAATCGAACCCAGAAATCTTTGTTGGCAGCCAGAGACTCTCCCTCTACGCTATCCGAGATAAACTACTACCCGTGTCCTTTAACATTTACATAAACTCGGAGTCTAGCGCTGTGCACGGCCATTGCTCACACTAATTGAGAAACATTCCAATTCAACTATTGTAAAATTTGTTATAGTTCTATTGGAAAGATACAGAGGCAGCACTGGAAATTATAATTCTTACTTTTTACAATAGTAATATCGTATTTTTTCTAATCGTATATTGTAAAATTTCATGAATAAATAGTAAATTTTCTTCTAAAATATTTGAAAATTAATAGTAATAAAAGTATAGTCAGTCCAGCTTTACAATAGTTGTATCGTAAATTTTCCCAGAAATTTTTTTCCGTGTATGCTTTCAAAAAATAATTTGGAAAATAATTGACCTGTATAGCTATCCTTAGAACTTTCGACCGATTGAAACGCGGGTTACGGCATTTAAAAGAGTTCCATTACCACTTGACGTTAGATTTCATGTAAATTTGAATCGATTCGGCTAAGCAAATTTTTGAACATCTCAAAAATAAAATTAGGAAAACGGTTGACCCTGAAGACCATCCCTGCAACTTCCCGCCAACTTTATACCTAAACGCTTGAAATTGCACTCATGACGTTTTTGAGCTCTTCGAGCTCATAAATACAATTTGTGTGTTATTTTGAGCTCTCCGAGCTCAAAAATAGCTTTTGTATGCTTTTGAGCTCTTCGAGCTCAAAAATTTGATAGGATTTCAATAGAACTTCTTAAGTTTCATAAAGAAACTTTGAAAGAAGAGTTTGAATTGATAGAACAAAAAATTTCGGAGTAATTCCAAAAAAACACTTTTTTTCGGTTTTATTTCGTTTACGCTATCTCTCGAACGAGAAGAATATTTGGCGAGGCTTTCGACTACCTCCGTTTCCTGGGCTCAAAAGAGCTCTACACGCACATATATTTGTCCTACCCTCACGTAACAAATATACAGCCCAGTTTGCGGGCAAGGAAAATCCCTACCCTCAAGCTTTTACGCTATCATAGGACAGATGTGAATTGAGTTGAATTTAATGTCAATCTGTCCTCGTAATCAGTTAACTGTATCAACCCCATTCAACAACTGCGTTGGCCTGATCGGTAATATAATGACAACCCGACCAGTTGCCCAGCGGGGCCCATGCGGGGAGGTGCAGCCGTAAGACCTGTTTGAGCCATCCCCCCTACAAAAGTCTCGATCGTGTTTCAGTCTAATCTAGTTCCCGAATCTTTGAGCTTACCTGCGTTGCCAAGTAATTTGACAACGACTCGAGGCCTCGCTCGTACACAGAATTTGCAGCGGTAGCTTTTGGTTTCAGTAACATGGCTAAAGGCCACGCGTCTTACTCATAGCAGGACCCACGGAGAGGACACTACTTGCTTAACTGTGGTGATCCCCAAAAGTTTCTAACGGGTTGCTTTCGCAGTGCGCGAAAAATTCAGAGATCTCTCTTTTTCGCCGGTCGCTATTGCCATAAGAGTCAGTCACTCCTGCTTATCTCTCGAACGAATCAACTGATGTTGACCGGATTAGCAGTGATCGACGTGGTTTTTCAAGCTCAAGGGCGGATTAGTTTTTGGAGTTGAACGATGAAGCCGTTTAAAAGTTAGTCCAAAAAAACCACTTTCAAAAAAAATTTTTTTCCGATTTTTTTTGAGATTTCTCAAAATTTCTCAAAATCCATCGGTCCGAATCTATTCAAATTCATAAGAAATCTAAGTTTGAGGGAACCCTTTAGAACGCCATTTGGTAGATTCCGATCGGTTCAATCGTTCAAAAGTTATAAGCGATTCACATACTTACACACAAACACACACACACACACACACACACACACACACACACACACACACACACACACACACACACACACACGGGGCAGAAGAGATACTGCTACTGGGCACGTCTCCCCGAGCGGATGGGAGAACGCTCGCTGTCCTTGGATGACACTTAATCTCTTAGTTGATGAGGTACAGCGGGTAGAAGCTAAACAAAATAACTAAACAAAATAAGCTCCTGTGGACAAAACTCCCCTTTAATGAGTTGGTCACACTAACAGACCTAGCAAGACGATTGGTCCCTGCTGTAACTCACTGGGAGTGTCCGGAACCTGTATCGTAGTTTCCGACGATGCAGGCCACTGCTGATGTGAGCTTGCTCTGCCGAGGTGTAAGTTGCAGCAGTGGATCAGGAGCCAGTCACTTCGGGCCTTGATCAGGAAGTACGCAGTGAGTGTCAGAGATCGGAATCTTCACCGCCCCGAGCGAGTCTAGTCCGTCCGTGTATTCCGGGACTGGCTAAGTGTCGACTAGGCCTCAGGGAACTGGGGTAGGAGTACTATCTCCGAGGGTACACCCGTTTCTAGTTATGACAACCCGCTCCACTCCGTACGATGCGCTGATGAATCAAAAAAGTATGAGTAATTCACAGAAAACAAACAAAAGTGGGAACGGGCTACATGCCCAACAAGCAGCGATTGACGCAAGCGCTGAAATGAAGCGTTCGCAAGCGCTCAAACGCCTTGAAAAGCTGATCAGTGAGTTGAATGATTTCGTCCAACCAAAGGTCAACATTTACAAAGAGATAAAATCCAAGACGACTGGTGTAGCTAACGCCCTTCAAAGGTTTGAGAAGCTGGACGAGAAGTGGTGCTCATCATTGCAGCGCGTTTCCCATGCTACCCCGGGGAAAGCCTGTCAGGCTGTCGTCGTGACTGACGAAGCAATGGACACCGGAGCTGAATGTGACGGTGAATCAGTCGCGGAAGACAAAAGTAAAGCCAGCAGCAAGTCAGGTAAAAGAAAAGATCGACCTTCTCCTGGCCCAACAATCAGCCAAGTCGTGAAGAAAAAGGATTTGAAGAAAAGCCCTCTACAAGGAGCGGCAGTGCGAAGCGACGAACAGAAAAAAGCGTCGGTTTGGCAAAATGTTCAGTCCAAGAAAGAGCTAAAGCGACAGAAGAAAGAGGTGCTCTCAAAACAGATGACAAAGGAGTCCCGATCTGAACACAAGCGAAAGAAACCGCGAAAATGGATCAGACCGGATGCCCTTATCATCCGGCTGACAGAGAAAGCAAAGTACGCCGAGAACCTGCGTCGAATAAAACAGGACGTCCCTGATGATCAGGTCCGCAGTACGGTAGAGAAGATCCATAAGACCAATGCTAGAGATATGCTGATAACTCTTTCAAGAAAGAGCACCGACAAAGGCCAAACATTGAGAAAGACCATTGCAGACATTCTGAAAGAAGACGCAAGAGTAACCTGCAAAGGACCACAGGAGGTAATTGAGATCCGAGACGTCGATGATAACACAACGAAGGACCACATCCAGGGTGCCCTACAAAAGGAAGCTGGAGATGGCTGTGAGATACCACTAGAGGCAATCAAGATCCGTAAGGCCTATAGAGGTACTCAAATTGCCACAGTAGTTCTACCAGCAGCAACAGCACAGAAACTACTGGATGGAAAGAGCAAAATCCGGATTGGTTGGGTTAATTGCCGAATAAGGGCAACGAAGAGACTTATTCAATGCTTTAAATGCTGGCATTTCGGACATCATGGATCCCAGTGCAGAAGCAAGGTGGACCGGTCGAAGCTTTGCATCAGGTGCGGACAACACGGACACAAGATTGCTGATTGTAAAAATCAAGCCAAATGTGCATTATGTGCTGAGATTGAAAGTGCAGAGAATGTTGCCCACCATGCCGGTACTTATAAGTGCCCGTTATTTCAGGAGGCACTCCAGAAGTTGACGAACAAACAAACATGAGAATACTGCAGCTCAATCTCAACCATTGTGAGGCAGCGCATGACCTGCTCATGCAATCCGTGCGAGAACTAGAGCTTGACTTGGTACTGATAGCAGAGCCATATAAACACCTGAGTACCCAACCCTGGGAATCTGACAGCACATCCAAAGCTGCCATCTGGTCATGTGGCAAGCTCCCTTTCCAAAACGCAGTCGACAACAGCAATGCCGACAGAGGGCATCCGCTTCTATAGCTGTTACGCACCACCTAGCCTCTCTACTGTCGAATTGACCGCATTTCTGGATTGACTTACCGAGGACGCGAAGCATTACCACCCAGTGGCAAAAGCCGGGGACTTTAACGCCTGGGTAGTAGACTGGGGAAGCAAGCATACAAACGCGCGAGGAAAAGAATTACTAGAAGCCTTTTCTACATTAGATGTAGTACTGCTCAACAGTGGTGACACACCAACCTACACCAAGGGAGACGCAAGTTCTATTGTAGATCTCACTTTCGTCAGTGGCAGCCTCACCAGAGGTAATATTAACTGGAAGGTGATGGATAATTACACAGCCAGCGACCACAACACGATTCTCTGGGAAATATCAAACGTCCAGAGCCCGAGAAGACCTAAAAAGTAACTTAACACCATTGGTTGGAAGGTAAAAACCCTTGACTCAAGTGCATTATTAGTAGCTCTCAATAGTGGCCAGATTATCACGGGCTGCACAGATGAGAAGACCAAGGACCTGATGAAAAGAGTGACCCAGGCTTGTGACGCCAGTATGTCTCGTAGACGTGGCATGAACACAAGACCTTCCGTTCACTGGTGGAACGACCACATCAGCGCCCTTCGTAAAGAGTGTCATCAGAAGAGAAGAATATCTCAGCGTGGCTACCGACGACCTAACTCTGCGGAGCTGGTCGCAGAGTAAAAAAAAACCCGTCGATCCCTGAACAAAGCCATCAAAGATAGCAAAAGAAAATGCTCGAAGGAGCTCATCAACGAGACGGACAAAGATCTGTGGGGTAGGCCGTATAAGGTGGTCATGACCCATCTTAAAAACCAGCTAATGGTATCACCCACGTGTCCTCAACTCCTACAGAAGATTGTAAACGCGTTGTTCCCCGAACAAAGCGAGTTTAATTACCTATTAGCGCAGAATGAAATGGATGATATTCCATCTGTCAAGGAGGAAAAACTGATGGAGGCTTGTAATCGTGTAGGGAACAATAAAGCGCCGGGATTGGATGGGGTCCCTAATATTGCTTTAAAAACAACTATAAAAGCAGTGCCATCATTGTTCCTGGACGTCTACGACACATGTCTTAAGAAAGGGATTTTCCCTCGGAAGTGGAAGCAGCAACGACTAGTACTACCTCCAAAAGGGAAAAAGCCACCAGAGGAACCGTCATCTTATTGACCACTTTGTATGTTAGACACGGCAGGTAAGATACTTGAGCGTATAATCCACCAAAGAGTAGAAGCAGTTGTCGATCCACTCCTGGCAGACAACCAGTATGGTTTTCGGAAAGGACGATCAACCCTGGACGCAATCAATCTGGTTGTTGCCACTGCCAAGGAGGCAATCGAAGGGATCAGATGGAAGGGTGGAGCGAAGAAGTACTGCCTGGTGGCCACTTTGGACATCAAAAATACCTTCAACTCCGCCAACTGGGACTGCATTTTGCAAGCCCTGGAAGAGAAAAACGTACCAGGACACCTACGTAGGGTAGTGGCTAGCTACTTCACGGACAGAATCCTGAGATACGACACGAAGAATGGTCCAAAAGAGTATGATATTACCGGAGCCGTACCCCAGGGTTCTCTTCTGGGTCCACTTCTGTGGAATGTCATGTATGATGGCCTTCTGAGACTGACTCGTCCAAGAAGTGTCAAGCTTGTTTCATATGCAGATGATATAGCTGTCGTAATCGTTGCTAAACACCTAGATGAGATAAACCACATGTTCGGTATCACCTTTGAGAAAGTTAACCGGTGGATGGATTCAATGAATCTACAACTGGTTAAACAGAAGACTGAGGCTGTGCTTATTACCAGCAGAAAAGTGATAGAGACCATAAAGCTGAAAGTCGGAGAACAAGAAATCACATCACAACCATATATCCGATATCTGGGAGTGATGCTTGATGCCCGACTCAACTTTAAGCAGCAAGTCGAACACGTGAGTGCAAAAGCATCAGCAGTGGTAGCTAGCTTAGCATGGCTGATGCCAAACGTCGGAGGCCCAAAGCAGAGCAGAAGACTACTACTATCATCTGTAGTCACATCAGTGCTTACTTACGGAATATCTATCTGGGCGGACGCACTAGAAAAGCGAGAATCATGGAGAAAGGCTGGACCAGTATATCGTCTGAGTGCCCTAAGAGTAGCTTGCGCCTTCCGCACAATATCTGAGGAAGCAGTGTGCGTCATTTCTGGAACTCTACCTCTCAGAGTCCTAGCTGAAGAAAGACGGAACCTTTACCAACGAAAGAGGTCAACAACACTGAGCGCAGAAGAACTCAGAACGGAACAAAGACAGCACAGCATCGCACGATGGCAATCTCAGTGGGATGCCGCAGAAAAGGGTAGATGGACGCATCGTCTCATACCAAAGATCGACATTTGGCTGAACCGGAATCACGGTGAGGTCAACTACTACCTAACACAGATGTTGTCAGGACATGGCTGCTTTCGGGCTTATCTTCACCGCTTTAGGCATGACGACTCTCCGGAGTGCCCGTCCTACCCTGGAGCCACTGAAGATGCAGAGCACGTTTTTTTCGAGTGCTCGCGTTTCAATCAACAACGTGAGGAGCTGGAGACGATCCTGAAGAAGACAATTCAACCAGAGTCAATCGTAGAAGCAATGCTGTCTTCAGAAGCTGCCTGGAATGCAACGAACACTTTTGCCACGGAAGTGCTTACAGAGCTGCGTTCCATCGAGAGAAAAAGAGCAAAAGACAGAATCTAGAAGGAAGATAACATCTTAGCCACCAGAAGGAAGAGCGGCAGCTAATTCCTCCCCCCGCGAAGAAATGCCTTACGGCGGTACCATGGGGGATCAGAGGATAGAAGAGAAAGGGGTTTAGGGTTTAGTGGGTAGGGGCGTCAGCGTCAAGTTTTTAGTATGACGCTGTGTCGAGTTGCCACATATCCGGGCCAACATCTATGCCTAGAATCCGTAAAAAGGATTCCCCCCCCCTAAAAGGGAAAAAAACACACACACACACAAACACACACACACACAGACACACACACACACACACACACACACACACACACACACACACACACACACACACACACACACACACACACACACACACACACACACACACACACACACACACACACTACAGGACAAGAAGAATCTCCATCATGAGATCAGAAAAATGGTTACGTCTCTTGGTACGGCATATAGGCTTGCCAA
>CAJNRD030001124.1:26249994-26283212 GCA_905319865.3 Cotesia congregata
TTTTTTTTGATAAATTTTTTGAACTTTGACCTCGGATATCTTTGAAATGGTTAATGTAATCGCTTACATATATCAAATCTTTTTTGTAGATCATTCAATTTTCTACAAAAACATGTATAAAGATTTGATTAAAAAATTGATCAATAGTGAGATATGATCTTTTTTATAAGAGACTAACAAAAAATATAAAACTGTGATGCGGATAAGCTTCCTATCAATATTAAGAGCTCAAATTTGGTGAGCATTTTCTAGAGGTGCCTGAGAACCAATTTTTCAATATTAGAAGTTAAAAAAAAATAATCGATTTTTTTGACCCACCCTAATATATATATATATTATTGATGAAAATTAGTATGATAGTAGATTCGTGCGACCGACAATTTCTTACTTTTGCAGCGTCACAAAACTTTCTTTCTTTCATTCTTACACGTAACGCACTCTTAATTTATTTCTATTTGTAATTAGATTTTCTCGGAAAATATCGCATTCTTCTAGTCGCAAAACTTTGAAAACAGATAGAAATTCGACTAACAAATCGGCCAGAAATTGGTTAAATTTAAATTTAAAGTTAAACGGTCTCATTATCCTTAGATTCCACATATTTGTTCAACAGATATCGTTGTCAAAGAATTTTGAATAAAAAAAAATTTTTTTTCAATCACCATAAAATTTTTCAAATAAAGCGTAATATTTTTGTGCTCAAAGAGTTGCGTTGACTCCTGTATGTCAGTTCGAGATTAGTTGATTCGTTCAAGAAATTTAGCTGTCGAAAAATTTTAGAAAAAGTGTTTTTTTTTTTGGAATCATTTTCAAATTCTATGTCGGATATTTTTTTTTTTTTGGTCTTGTCTTATTTTCTTTCAAGTTGTCTTATTTTCTTTCAAAAACTGCGCTGAATACCTGAAACCGCTTGAAAATCATGATTACAATCATGTAATACTACACAGGAAGTATAGAAAACTAAACTTTTTCGATTTTACAGTCAAAATATAATAACAAATTTAAGTTTGTTTACACCCACCCACACACACCCACACACACACACACACACACACACACACACATACACACACACACACACACACACACAGCGTGCACACACATACATACAGCCGCACGGACACCACACGGAAAGAACAAAATGACAAAATGAGATTATACTTAGTAATATCTGTGGTGAAAAAAAATTTCATATAATAGCTAAAAAAAAATCCAGATTATAATACGTGATATCTGAATTATACTTATTGTAATCTGGATTATACCGATTGTAATCTGGATTATACTCATTGTAATCTGAATTATACTAGCTACTATCTGAAATTTTTTTTCACTCAATATAATCTGGTATGATATCTAGTGTCATCTTGTTCTTTCCGTGCATCGCGGACATAGTCAGGACAGCTTCTTAGGACTTCAAAACTTCGAGATCTGTTAAAAACTCGATTTTCGAAAACGGGGTAAAACCCATAACTTCCCGAATTAAAAAAAAATTTTCAATTTTTCTTAGCGGGAAGTTAAAAAAAAAAAATGTATCATATTACTAGCTTCGATGGTAATAGTTACTATCATGATTGTAGAAAATTTATCAACGTGATTTTAGCGGTTAATATATACTATGATCAAGTTCACGATCTTTAAGTTACCAGCAAGATCATAATAATTATTATTCAGATGGTAAATTTAACTATCTATGTGGTACAGTTAACAATTAGAATAGAATTTGCAATTATTGATGTTAGGTAGCCTGTTTTTACAATACTTGAATAGTAGTATTTATCATAAAATTCTCTCCCAATACGATAATTTTTAAAAATTAGTTTTACCAAAACGACTGGATTTCAAAGCTGGGAGAGTTTAAAGATGTATGAAAATTGAATTGTTGAGCTCGAAGATCTCAGAACTTTGAAGTAAAAAATTTTTCGTGCATTTTGAGTTTCAAAACAACGTGAAGTTCTAACCTGTAGGGTCAACAATTTTTCCGATTTTTTCATCAGAGATTGTTTCTAATTACGTGAAGAATGTTTATGCAAATAAATTACAAAAACATCCGAGCAGAAAAACTTCTTGAATAATCGTCGAATTTTTTCCAAGTACTACTGAATTCTTTTTTAATATTTCTAAGTATATTACGTGTTGATCGGGTATAGCTAAAGAAAAAATGATGTTTCTCATGATACTATGCTTACACGTAATCAAAATATACTCAGTATACAAAAATGTTTACGGTGAGCACCTTGATATCTGATATGAAAGAAGTAAAAGACGGTGCTACCTTCTGAGTTATAATAATCTATAAAAGCTGCTGGTGGCGATGTCGAGGAGCACCGAAGCAGCCATGCTGTCAGAAAGGCATGCGCCACCCACCATGTCTACAGGACCACGATCGTTAATCAAATCCAGTGGGACCGAAGCTTCCAAAGTACCGATCTACAGGTATGAGCATCACTCTTTTCTTTTCCAATTCTTTTATATTCTGAGGCTGGCTTGAATTTTGCTAACGAACTGAAAGAACGCTAAAATAACTTTTTTTAGAACCTCAAATTACTTTCTATAAAAGTGTTGAGCCTGCAAAAAATCACACTTTTTTTATTATTTCATGTATTAATTCCGCCGATGAATGAATATAATTCTACAAATATTTTATTTTTATAAGTCATATTTTAGAATACTAATTTGATCCTCAGAATCACGTCGAAAAAAAAATTCTTATTAATTCTTTTATTTCGTTATAGACAATTTTATTTCAAAGAGTTATAAGACACGTTGATAGTTAATTCATGTGATAATATAATTATTCATTTAATAAAAAATTTAAAGAAAAATTATAGACTAAATATTGGAATTCTCAATAATAAATCATTTTGATGATACACGATTTTTTTAACTTTCCGCTAAGAAAATTGAAAATTTTCAAAAATCGGGAAGTTATTGGTTTTACCCCGTTTTTCGAAAATCGAGTTCTTATCAGATCTTGACGTTTTGAGGTCCTAGGAAGCTTCCCTGAATGTTTTCGCGAAGATGTCAGTATGTCTGTATGTGTGTGTGTGTGTGTGTGTGTGTGTGTGTGTGTGTGTGTGTGTGTGTGTGTGTGTGTGTGTGTGTGTGTGTGTGTGTGTGTGTGTGTGTGTGTGTGTGTGTGTGTGTGTGTGTGTGTGTGTGTGTGTGTGTGTGTGTGTGTGTGTGTGTGTGTGTGTGTGTGTGTGTGTGTGTGTGTGTGTGTGTGTGTGACCCTCATAACTTTTGACCGGCTTGACCGATTTCATCGCGGTTGGCGCCATTCGAAAGGGCTTGACCAAACTTAGATTTTGAATACCATTTGGACCGATTCGAACCAGTAAATTCTGAGAAATCTCAAAAAAACTACAAAAAATAATCTTTTGAAATGTGGTTTTTTTGGAATTACTTTTAAATGGCTTTACCGATCAATTCCAAAATCTAATCAGCTCTTAAGATCAAAAACGAAGAGCTCAAAAACGTCATAAGTGCAATTTTAGCTTAGATATGGAATTAGCGGGAAGTTGCAGGAATAGCCTTTAGGGTCAACTGTTTTCCTAATTTTTTTGAATTATTTTACATATAGCATACTGCTGAAATCATAGAAATAATACTTTTCGTTGCAACCATAATACATTTCAATTTCCTTGGTCAATATTTAATAGAATATTCAATATAAATCGATTAAAACATTTTATTTTACATAGGGTAGAAGTACCGTTTGTGGCCACTGTACCGTTTATGGCCATTTATTGTTCAAATAAACGATAGAAATGAATTTATATTAATAAATCATTGCAAACTCAATTTGTTTTAATATAAGTTTTTTAAAACTCAACAAAATTATGGTTACGATATTATAATTTTTTATAAATTAATTCAAATGTTAAATGACCAAAAATGGTACTAAGGTGGCCAAAAATGGTACTTCTACCCTATACATATTTCGACAAATGATATGCAAAAGATTTATTGTTTTGTTTTTAACCCGTTGAGGTCATTATGGGTCTAAATGACCCAAGGCAATTTTTGAGTTGCTCTTGCTTCGAAGATATCATTTAAAATGGTACCATGGATCTATGGTACCATCTATTATTGCTTGAAGATTTTTTGAGATTCATGGAAATTTACGATTTTAATTGCACAAATCAATATACTTTTTGAAAAGCTCGACATGACACCACTTTTTTTTCAAAGTATGCGATATCCGGAGTAGAACCCTGGAGGTCATTTTCATTTATTTTAAAAAATGAAGTTCTTATGAAGGTTTTGGTAAACGAAGTCAAATTTTTAGAAATTTGACTTTCTCGCATTTTTTTTATAATTAAACAATTAAAAAACAATTGAGTTATTCAACGGAAGTGTTGAGAATTACTCTCATGTTCGGCTCGAGTGAAAATATTGACAAGAACGCAAGTATAGCAATAATTTTTGCTGCAGTATGTTATTTTTATGACCAGTACGTTATTTTTAAGAAGTGTGACCTCAACGGGTTATATGTTGTTTAAAAATTCAATACCACACAAATATTTATGCTTCATATCAACCACTACATATATTATAGCTTATAGATTTTATGAGGTTTACCTAATTTATCATGAAACTTATGTATCATGTTTGAATTATATATTCAGAGATTATGCAATATTGAAAACAAATGGACGATGCCAATGACAAAATATGCGATTCACAAAGCCATAAATTTCTTTAAAAATACTATACACAATTGTTCAGTGATGCTGGATACGATATCTCAGTTTATTAGACAAATGAGTGTATATCGTAAATTGAAATTATTTTTTCATTTCTTGGTTACACATAATCATAGTTAAATAACTTTCAGTAGTTATGTTAATATTATATTTATCATTATTATTTATTTAATTCAAAAACGATTAATTAATTAACTTGATTCTAGAAGAAAACTCTTGTATCAAGAAAATCATTTTGAAATGCTTAATCAGCTTAAATAAAAACGAATAATTCTTGCTTCTAGTAAAATTTTATTAAACCAGAATCATTTGTTGATACCCAAACTTTCTGGCTGAATTCAAAAACATTATGTATGTTATAGTATATTACATACCTAGGCCAGTAAAATAAGAAAAGTCTCAGATCACATGTAATTGTTGGCCGAGGCGAAGCCGAGGTTGACAAACATGTGATCTGAGGCTTTACTTTTTACTGGCCAAGGTGTGTACCTATACTATTTTTCTGCTCGACGTAGCCGGAATGTGGCAACTTTGTTTAGCGCAGCGGCCAGAAAGTTGCCACTTTCCGGCCGGAGGGCAGAAAAAATGATTTTGTTGATTCAAGAGTTTCTTTTTTACATCACTCATATGTTTATCAGCGTACATTCATTTATTAATACATTGTTATATAGATGTAGAAATCGGTCATTTATTTTTACCAGTATTGGTTCTCAAAATGGAGTATTTCTTCACTCCATACTCAGTGAGAAATGAATTTGATCTAATACGTGTAAAAAAAAAAAAAAAAAATCGTAAAAATACAGTAGGGATATATAAGAAGAGAAAAGTAGTTGAAAAGGACAAAAGTAACCCTGACGAGGGTTGATGTTCTTCATTGGCAGGCGTGGCCACATGGATATCAGAAACACTGAATCGAGGGGTTTCTAAAAGCTCGTTGATTGGTTTGTAGTTTCGGCACCAACATCAAGCACAAGTTATTTTTAAACCAACAAGAATTTAATTTTCTAAAAAATGCCGTGGTTTATATAATTATAGTTGTTATGATAGTTCATAAAGTCACATGGTTCTTTATTTTAAGCATCTTGCATTAAAAATATTCAACATATTTCTATTAAAAACTTCGAAAACTTAAATAGCTCGTTTTTTAAAATTTCCTGATTTAGTAAATTAAAAGAATAAGTAAAAAAAGACTAATCTGTCAATTGAACAACCAAGCCTTGTCTGTTATGAAATAAATTAAACTTGTTCAATTTGAAAGTTTAAAATCTATAATAATTTGTTTGAATATTGTTCGGAGTGATTATAAAAAATTCATGGTCATATGATTATGAACGAAAATTTATAATATCATTTTTCCAGCAATAAGAAAAAGTCGCATAAAAGTATACTGTCTTTATCGACAGTAGTGATTGATTTATGTTGAATAAGAAAGAACACTGAAGGCAAGAGATCAGCAGACAAGATAGGGTATGGCTTGCTAAATAATCGTGTTCGATAAACTTATCGAAGTTTTTAAAAATCTTTGAAATTTTTTGTTTGACTTAGACAATAAAGTAGATAAATGATTGTTTTAGAATAATTTGTCACATGAAAAAAAAAAAAAAAATTAAGTATATAAAAATTACTAAAAAGCAAAATAAATCGAAAATATTATGTATGTAGAGGGGAAGCTACTTTTACTTATTTATCATCATTAACTGTTACTGAAGGAGTTGGTTATTTTAATTTTCGATAGTATCTATTACTTATAACTTGTTTATCTCTGAAATTATAAAATTAGGAATTGTATTCTCATTTAAAATTATAAATTCATCATAGTTCATATCTACATAAATGAAGCATAAGAATCATACATTCAAATGTGTGATTGGAAATATCCTTTTTGATTTGCTGTATTTTTTTTGCATTAATTTTTTTATTCTATGTTTATTTGTATGAATATAATTTAAACCTAAGTAAATTATTCTATTAGATTTTTATAATTCTACAACGGTTTTGATAATAGAAATCATATTGTCAACGTATATTTATTATAATTTTTTTTAATAAAAGTCTCAAAACTTAATGCCTCTAACTAGTAAATCATTATAATGATTTTCATTGTCTATATAAAAGAATGAAATCCACATACTCTTTGTGAAAATGTTTATTCATTCTTCTGTAGTCGTCATTAATATAAGTATTGTTATTTTTTCATTGAAACAAAATATTTTATAAATATATGAGAAAGATCATCTATTTGATAGTAGATAATGCAATAAGTGTATAACGTAAACTTTAAATCTAAAGTATACGTACACAGAAAAGTAAATTAACTTAATTCAAGAGAAAAATTCTTGAACCAAGAATATAATTTTGAAGATGGTAATATTGTCTTGAATCAAGACGAAAAATTCTTGAATTAAGTAAAATTTCCTTAAATTAAGAAAAATTTTCTTAAATCAAGAATTTTTTTACTCAAACCAAGAATATTGAGCTCTTCAAAAATATATACTTGATTCAAGAACATTTTTTTTTTCTGTGTATAATAAAACAAGTGTCTACCCCATTTCTTTTTACGCTCTCCAAAACATCTTTCAAATTGATAATATAGTATTTTTAGAATCTTACATTGACATACAAATATTAAACTGAGTCATATGAGGGCCAAAACAATTTATGCTCTATACATTCTATGTATAAATGAAGTGTATTAAATTACTTCAATATCATAAAGGCTCATCAAAACAAGCTTAAATTTTTAAATCAGCCTTACGTTTTTTTTTCGTAGATTTCTTTAGAAATCTTACGATTGCATTTGAATCGTTTATTTGAGAAACCCTATGAGTCATATTTTTTTCTAAACCGGGTTTATTGCATTTTTCGGTTCTTTGAATTTCCCCTCACTTATACCAGCACCAAAAAATTTTAAATCCGTATTTAAGACCTAACCAATCGGTCAATATAAATCTCGTTTAGTTGAGAAACCCCATAAGTCAGTGACTCAAGGGGTTTTTCGAATAAACATTCAATTTCAAAATTCCAAAAATAAATTTCTTTCTGTTATTTTTTTTTTCAAAAAATCTTCTTCTGAGAAGAAAAATTCAGTTCAATGCAAAATCCTTAAATTTTCATAATTTTCGCAGTATGGGTTTAAAAAAATTAAATTAAATTATTGTTTTATTGTTTGATGTGATTTCACTGACTTTAATTTTAAAATGATTGATTATTAGATAATTAGAAACTAAATTTACTGTTAAATACTTGAATTTTAATGAGTTTTACAATATTCGCTTGATAGATTAAAATTAAAAATATGTTGTTTTATTGTTGACTCTGATTTAACTGATTTAAATTCTAAAATTAATGATAACCAAATAAAAATTTATTATATTTACTGTTAAATACTTTGATTTCAATAATTTTTGCAATTTTAGTTTTATAAAATTAGATTGTGATAAATTAAAATGTTGTTTTATTGTTGACTCTCAGTTCTCTAATTTGAATTTAAAAATAGATGATTTATCATAATTTTCGTTAATTGTAGTTCTAATATATATTTTGTACTTTATTTTATAAATATAATAAATGATTCACGGAGAAAAATTAATATATTAATGATTTTATTACTATTTTATTCGTTTTGGTGAGAAACCCCATAAGTCAATCAACTTCAAATCATTATTATAAATAGTAGTAATTAACAATTAAATTTTTTATGCTTGAATATTTTTTCGGGATAGTAACATTATTATTATTCTTCATTGGTTTATGATGTTAATGCAAACTTAACCGACAAAAATGTTTTCTGCTTCTCCTGAAAAGTTTAGTATTTTTGACTTATGGGGTTTCTCAAATAAACGTTTCATTTGGTCTCATGGTGGAAGTTATCAGAAATTTTATTATATTATGTTTTCCGGGTAGAGTAAGTTCAAATAATAGTATTGATTCAAAAGTTTATGTATATATGTATAGATTTTGATGGGATGTAACGCGGCTTGTCATCCCGATAACGTGTGAAATTCGTGGAGATTTCTATGGAACTTAGTATGCTTTCTTTATCAGGCGATTGTCTCCAACTATAGTTCAAAGATGAGTAACATGGACTGTTTAATTTTGTAATGGTGACTAGAAATTTTCGAAATAGCAAACTTTGTTCTTGTTGTGATTTTTTTGATAGAAAAACTTTTGACTTAAAAGAAAGATTCACGTTAATTATAAATAATTCTAAAAAAAGTTTTATTTTATAATAACTCCTACAGCTCTTGGTCAGGTAGTTTTTTCTGACTCTGTAATTTTTTTGTATTTTAAAAATCGCAGCAAATAGCCTAATCTTTATCAAAGTTAGAAAATTCTTCCAAAAGATATTGAAGCTTGAATATCTCAAATGTGCGTCTCTTCATAAAAAATTTTTTTTGTTATACTCGCTCCAAAAGTTCAACTTTTGAGCGCTGGGTGGGGTCCGTAAAGGGACTCTTTTCTAGAGACTCTACCATACCGTCTTTTTTTCACGGCCTAGGCCGTGAAGTTTTACCCCCTCCTTTTTTTACGAACTTTTCATGTACACCCAGACGAAATTGAGAGAGATTGTAAAAAAAAAGTCACATTCTAGTGTACCGACCGATAATTTTTATAGTCAATTTTAAACTTTTTTTTTTTTTTTTTTTTTTTTTTTTGGCGAGAGGAGGGAAATCTTCATAAGACACCGGCTAGATGTTGGAGATGTTGGTTGCCGGTAGTGTGAGATTCTTACTCACTAAAACCCTCCCCTCTCTTGTACCTTGATACTGTGGGACCGCGTTAGCATTACTTCGCAGTACCAGGCCCCCTCCTAAGCTACCTTTTTTTTACGGACTTTTCGTGTACACCCAGACAGAATTGAGAGAGATTGTCAAAAAAAAGTCACATTCTATGTGTACCGACCGATAATTTTTATATGTCAATTAAACGTTTTTCAATTTTTTTTTTTTTTTTTTTTTGGGCGAGAGGAGGGAAATCTTCATAAGACACCGGCTAGATGTTGGAGATGTTGGTTGCCGGTAGTGTGAGATTCTTACTCACTAAAACCCTCCCCTCTCTTGTACCTGATACTGTGGGACCGCGTTAGCATTACTTCGCAGTACCAGGCCCCCCTCCAAGCTACTCCTGTAGCTATTTCCTCCTGTAGCTATTCTTCCTATATAGTCCTGTAACAGGACCCTCCGTTTTTGCGGCTGTGGCCGGCTTACAGTCTGTACCCGCATTTGCCTGTGCCCCGCTTATTTTTTAGGGGCACAATGACCGAGGAAAAACCACAGAAACCTGGTCAAGGTACAGTCGGCAAGGGAGCAAGCCCCGGAAATCGCAGAAGAAGAAGAAAAATTGCAATTGCCAGGGCTCGAACCCACGCCTGAGTGACTGCTGTGCGGCAGTTTAAGACTTAAACTGCTCGGCCAAGCAGTCGCCTTAGTCAATTTTAAACTTAGTTACTATTGAGTGGCGCTAATTATTTCTCTGCTGGCAGTTTATTACAAAGCAGACCTAATGTTAATAAAATAACAACATTTTAAGATTAATAAAAAGATAATTAATATAAAATTAATTTTTTTTTGCCCTTGTCAAACTTCATAAAATTTAAATATGTCATTATTTGCGTCCTATCCCTCAAAAGTTAAACTTATGGAGCGATAATAACAAAAAATATTATATGTCATTTAGCCGTTTAGTGGCGATTTTGACAACGACTTTTTTTCGATATTCGCTTTAATGTTTGTGACGCGAATGTTCGAAAACGAGCGTAAATTTCCGTTAAAATTACGCCCGTTTTGATCCTTCCCGCCACAAACCTTAAGCTCATATCGAAATATCGTCACTGTCAGAAAACCGCCACTTCACGGCCTTATGACATAAATATCTATTTCACGCTCATCCCACTTATAAGCTCGAAAAGCTTGAAAATGAATCACATTTTGATTTGTGAGCTGGAACAACTCAAGTACTTGAGACTTCGAGTGTGATTGTGAACGAGAAATTCATCAAAATATTTTTCTCCAATCATTTCTGACTTTTTTCGTATAGCTTTGTGGTTACGAGTTATCTTTTTATGACAAAAAAAAAAAACTGCATCATAAACCACATCAAAATCGGTTGATTTATTCAGAAGGTATTGCTATTTAAAATTTTTATAACGTATTTTACTGATACAACTACTAAATTTCACTAGTACAACTACAATATTTTCGAGCTTGAAGAGTTTGGACTATATGAGAATTTTATTTATGAGATCAGAGAGCTCAAAACTTTCTAATAATAACATGTTTTCGAAATTTTTAACATATAACGACAAGCAGAATTAATGTAAAAGAATGAATAAAGGATAAATATTTCTAAGTGATGTGATAAATCTATATTTTTATCTCAATAACATTATTATATGACTAGCTTTTACCCGCAGCTTCGCTCGCCATGCTAGATGGCGTTGAAGTAGCTAGATTTTGAGATTTTTCGACGAACAATTTTTTTATTTTTCGTAAAATATAAATTTTTTTTTTTATAAAAAGTATCCTATGTTACTTCTAATACCTCCAAGAATATTGGTACAAAGTTTCATGATGATCGGTTAAGTAGTTTTCGCGTGAAAGCGTAACAAACAAACTTACATTCACATTTATAATATTAGTAGGGAAGGAAAGTAGGGATGCTTTCAAGAAAATCAACTTTTTCCATTGTGTTAATGGCACTTTGAATTTACATTTTTCGTATAATAATAAAACTTAATAATAAGTGTTTAGTAGCTGGAATTTAAAGTTGATGTTCTATACACTGGAGTAAATATTCAGAAAATTTAACGTCTCAAAAATTAATATAAAATAATTAGAGTACAACATCTTAAAGTACTTATAAAGTATTAAAAAGATCACTGAAACTTCAGATTTACTTTCTGAAGACTTCAATTGAAAAGCACTAGAAGTTGCCATAGTTAATATTGTTATATGTGATTTTTACATCGAAACCTGTTGATGTTAAGCCAAGTTGCTAATTTATGCTATTTTTTAATGTACAATATATCGTTTAGTATACTTTTCTACGCGTATGTACTGAGAAGTAGATTTAATGGAATATAAATATACAAAATTGTTATGAAAATAATAAATATAAACTTTTTAATGCAAAGACAGTAAAAATTGTATACTAATAAGTTAACGATTTTGATTATTTTAGGTGATCTATAAACTCAGAAGCAAAGTTAATTGTTGTAGTCAATTTTTTGTTAATACACTAATAAAATAACAAACTAAAATTAAATATATCGTCAGTAATATTAATGTACCTATATTATAATAAAACAGCAAATTATTTTCGTTCGAATAATTGAGTAGTAAACCCAAAAAATAGTAAATCCAAAAGTAAAATATACGAAGTACAAACCTTATAAAGTCACTCAATTGAACGATTCTATAACAAAATAGAAAAGTAAATAATAAATTACCTACTTAGCATGTAAAAAAAAGTCAAACTGGATTCCTATAGTTAGAGTGCTACACGCAAAAAGAATAATGCACATGCTTAAGTTTTTTCTGTCAGAAGATCTGTAAAAGAATTTCCGTCAAATAGAAGATAAGAAATTTCCAACATACCTCAAAAATTTGAAGAATTTACAACTTTTAAATAATAAAGACTAATCAACCGGAACATCTTTTTAGCATTACAGAAGAATAGAATAGCGTATAACAGTAGTAGCCGAGTTGCCGCTTATTGGGAAAGGGTTAAGAATTAGCTTACAGTAGCGATGGGGTTACTACTGCTGCTTTTGACATTACCACGGCCACTGTTGCCAGTTCCAGCCGGAACATGCCTGATTTATAGCCGTGCGAATCGAATTTTCGTCTACGTTGATGGTCGAGAATACTTGCCAGTAACAAACAACTATCGAGTTTTTCTAATAATAATACCAACAATTATATTTTTCTTTAAAGAATAAATTGCAACGAATAGTAATTTTTATTTATGTATTTAGTAAACGGTATTGCTCGACATAAGATAATAAAAATTATATAATTGTATTATATATGTTGATATTCATTTTTGTCATTATTATTATAAATATTTTCACCCCTCGATTGAATTGAAAAAAAATAATGAAGTTAATCCTGGACTAACCTTTTTTTTTTGCTGTATGTGTACTGCTACAACATTTTATTAATTTAGTAATCTATTATTTACATTTAATTAAGCTTGTAAGATAACATAAAAATATTGACTTAGTATTTGTGTCTTAGATCGAAAACAAATACTTAAAAATAATGGTATGAGGTCAGTTTAAATAATAATATTTATATTATTACAGATATATATGCATACCTTTTACCAAACATTTTACCATGTCTAAGACGATAGAAACCCCTAAGGGTAAACTGATTGCTAACCCGCCCACAGTTGGTATTGAGTATTGAACTTTTTTCTCATTTTACAGTCACTTTAAATTTAAACTGTCAAATTAACAATAAACACCTTAAATAGCTGCTTCTTCAAAGGTTGTGATGAAAATAAGTCCCGATGAGTTTTAAAATATTAGAATCGTTACGGTAAGACGACTAAAATTATTTTCTTTGTGTACTTTTTAATACATTGTTTTTTATCACAACCTTCTATGAATTTTTGGACAACAACACATTTCATGTTTCTGGTAATTATTTACGAAGCTAAGACTAGAAACCAAAAACAAATAAAATTATGAAAGAGGTTTTTATTAGAAATAAACAAAACAATTGTCATGAAATTCCAATTGAATAAACAATGTAATAGAAACTTTTTTCAACGTAAATACCATGTACTACAAAGATATATGTTCCAATACATCTTAAAATTCGATTCGTGATTATGACCATGTTTAAGAAGTGAATTGATCGCAATTTTTGTTCACATATAATAGATACTTAAGCGTATATTTTAAGCGATGAATGATCTCATCTTGAAAGTAAAATTAAAATGACCTGAAAAAATTTTAACAATACAAAAATCCATTAATCTTGATACACGTTGCTTTATATGTTGAAAAGTTTAAAACTTTGTAAAGGCATTAAACTAGCTATTTACTCTTTTATATTTGCTATCACTATTTCGTATCCGTTAATTTAACTGTTTATTTAAGTCTCTAAATCTCATAATCAATGGAAATAAATTTTTTTTTCATTTATAAACAAGGCATGGGTACACCACATTTGTGCAATATAAATTTAAAAATTTTTAATGTAAGAAATAAATTGTATTATCACTGTTGCATAAAAATTTAATAACTTTTCTGTGCCTAATGAGTAAGCAATGATCACTTTATTGGTTAATTTTTTCTAAAAATTTGAAAAAGTCAATGAATTTGTAGGCTCTTACATTTTTATAAAAATATTAAAGTAATTTCTATAATATTACTATACAATGAAAAATAGAATTATTCTGTGCTTTTGTCCTGTCAGGATTAAAATAATTAAAATAAATGTATCGGATGTGTTCACACAAAAAAGCCTGATGCGTATACTAAAGTAATTAGCTCGTCCAGTTACAAAGTAGGTCAAGTATCAGCAGGGGTTAGGACCCTTGTAGAAGCGATGAGCAACATTTTGCAGTTTTAGAACTGTCAACGAGTTTATCCTTAGTTGAAGGGCGTTAAATGGTAATTATCCTTTAAACTATGAAAGGAAATTTTTTTGACCTTAACCTTGTTCCAAGTAGACAAGATTTTTAAAAACATGACACACTAACGCTCGTCAACGGTACGTTTTTTTTTTTTTGACGTTTGTAAAAAGTTACATTTTGTCTAGAGTCTTGTAGTTTGACCTCCAAGTAAGTGAAAATGGGCATCACATTGACACAGTCTTTAGTATACTTCTCACATGTTCTCTTTTTAAGCATATTTCAACTCATACAGAAATATGTTTCTAAAATCGAAAAGATTATTAGTTATTCATAGAACTAAATCGATGACGAGGCATCTCATTTTTTTTCAAAGAAAGCTACATGTTCTTGTGAAGAAAAAAAATGTATAGAAAAAGAGTGAAGCAATTAATTTTTTTTTTTCACATAAAAATAAAAATGAATTAAAAATTATACAAAAAATAAGCTTACTCAAAATTTTGTGTTAAATTTTAAGAAATTAAATAAGAACTCATTCCGGCAAATAGTCGGACTAAAACGTCTCAAAAATGGAATTTATAGTACTTACAGTTGTGAACCCTTCAAGGAAAACTTTTTTTTTCAATTAAATTAAGTTTGAATTATATCAGTTTAAATAAATAAAAGTAATACTTTTCATATGTTCAACTCAAAAAAATTAAAGGAACATCAGATAAACTACACTGAAAAAAAATTAACTTGAATCAAAACAAAATTTCTTGAACCAAGAAAATAATTTTGAAGAGTTTTATTGTTTTGAATCAAGACGAAAAATTCTTAAATCAAGAAACATTTATTTAAACCAAGAAAAATTTCTTAGTTTAAGAATTTTTTTACTCAGATCAAGAAGATAAAATTCTTCAAAATTATTTACTTGATTCAAATTAATTTTTTTTTCTGTGTATTTGGAAATTTGTTTAGTAATCTTAGGAAGGTTGTAACTTCGTCAATAAATTTATTAGTGAAGAAAAATTAACAAAAATATATTTTTTTTTTAATACAAACTAAATATGTTAAAAATATTGGCACAAATTGATTCAACTTATGTTATTATTAGGTAAAATAGTAACTGATATCATCTAGATAAGTTATGTCAAATGCATAATTCAAGAAATAAGGGCAATTAGGATATCCAAAAATTAGGAAATTCTTGGTGTCACCCCGATTTTCGAAAATTAAATTCTCATCAGATCACGTCTTAAGGTCTTACATTGCTGTTCTGACTATTTTTCCGAGATGTCTCTATTAATGAATTGGGAATAGTTCCCACAATATTATGGGAACCATTCGTATAACCATAATCCGATAAAAGATTTAATGACAATCAAATATCCATGTCAAATATACTGTACATGGCAAAGGATGAAATATTCCAGATTTTTCCTAATTTTTTCAAAACTTATTTTCATCAGTGAATAAATAGCATAATGTATCTTTGAGAGGATTAAAAAGTAAAACTTATAGAATAAAAAAATGGCTGATTGTTACATTATTAGTATATTTCCAAATAAAAAATTTAAACAGTTTCTCCGATATTAATTAAAATTTTTTCTGAGAATTTTTACTTGTCTCATATTCTAACTATATATGTCAACCATGTTGTAATAATTTGTTTTAATTCTTCCTCTACTCGTGAATAATGAATAACTATATTTAATTGATTTTTTAACATAAAATATATATTATAAGCAAACTTTAAACGAATCTATAATATTTCGATCAGTTTACTTTTATTTATTGGCATGATAAGTTAACGAAATCTTTGGTTTAGTCACAGCATATCCACAGATTCTTTAAATGGTTTATTCCTATGTATTAGTGATGTATCAAGGGACAGGAAGCATCTCTCTAGAGATTCCAATTCGTGCTCCCTGTCGGCGTCGGTCTCACTAGGTGATCTTATGACTCAGCACTAAAGGAATCCTCTGGAGACTCATCTTTCTCATATAATGATCCTTTTTCAAATTTGCAAGGCTTTTTGTTAAACAGTAAGGAACATCTCAACATGTATGTTTAACGTATTCATAAAAATAGTTACAGTATAACACAAAAAAACATGCATAAAATTTAATCCAAGTGTTCATAAATATTAGAAATTATTATTTCAAAGGTATAAATGAAATTTAAATGATAGATCTATACGAGCATTTAATATTTTGTCAAAATATTGATATTTTCTCAAAAAGAATTAAAACAACAAAAGGAATTGATCTGTGACTTAATTTTTTTTTTTTAATCTTTACAAATAATCTCAAATTTATATTTTTAAAAAATTTTTAATAAAAATTGAATAAACTTTTAGTGTAATATATTTTACTATAAAATTAAAAAAACTTTCAATATAAGTTACAAGAATTAACAAATTAACAACACAGATTTCAATCTCTATCTATTTATATTTCCCAACGGAATAACAATAATTCACCTAATGATATAGTATATATTATAAACAATAAATAAGTTTGATTATTGTTTTTTTTTGTTTTTCCGGCGGATAAAACATTAATATCAACTGATACCTTTTTAACTGATTTATTTAAAACGAGTTGAGCTATAGTATAGTAAGTATTTGCAAGAGTCATTAAATATAAAAATCCATATTGTATACTATTTTGGTAGGTATTATTTAAAAAATTCAGTCCAGAAATCGAAGAAATCAATTAACAGTACTTTTTGGAATACATTTCAGATTTTCTTAAACTTAGCAATTTAATTTTTTTGGAACTGAGAAAATTCTATTAAATATGTTACTAAATACAAAATAAAATGATTGGATAGTTATTTTTTCTCTTCTATCGAATAATATACAGAATAACTGTCAAAAAACTTGAAAATTACGTTAACGATAGATAACACCGGCACACAAAAAAAAAGTTGTTTATGCATTTGACCGGACCTATCTACAGACATGCATTTCAACCCGCTGAATCTGAATTTAAAGTCTGTTAAGCGCGGTCACCCTCCAGATTTGAGTAAAATGTAAAAAACCCAAAAAAAGGCAAAAAATTGCGAAAAACTGCAGTCACAGCGATGAAAAAATTTTTCTAGACCTAGATCAAGTATGATTTTTATGTATTTCAATCCACTAAATCTGAATCTGAACGTTGATTAGCCTGTTGAGACGTTAAAATTTGAAAAAATCGCGAAAAACCGAAAAAAATCACCATAAATCATGAAAAATCGTAATTATTGAGATGAACAAAATTTTTTGGATTCAGATTAAGCATGAGTTTTATGTATTTTGTTCCACTGCATTTGAATCTGGTCTTTTTGTCTTATTAACGTTTCAAAATTAAAAAAACATTTCAAAAAACAAAAAAATTGGAAAAATTGCTGTTATAAATATGAGAAAAAAAATCTATTAAACACGATTGTTAGTAACTTGGGTGCATTTTAATAGATGGAATATTATCTTAGAATTGAAAAATTGAAAGAATTTTAAAATTTGTAAAAAATAGCATATAAGGAGAAGGTACGAAACTATAATTTCGAATTTCAGACTGTCTTTCGTTTGTATCGAACTCTTTTATCTTCAAATGACCTACGCAGTAGGTTCCTCTAACGTTTTCTGTTAGCAACTTTTCAATTAAAGTCTCGTAACTCTCGCTTTTAATATTTTCCAAAAAAATTCTGTGAAACATTTTTAGAACTTACCCAAACTGCTCTCTCCATTTCCCTTATTTTTTCAACAAAATTTGGGTCATTAAATAGAGTCCTACACAGAAAGAAAAATATGAAAACTATTCTCATAATTTTATGGGAGTAGTTCCCAGGCATATATATAATATATAAAATATATGAAAAATTGATGTGGGTACTCAAATGAAAGGTCTCGATGAGTGTAACATCGGGATGAGCTTATATCCTTAAAAATGTCAATAGTTCACATGATACAAGGTCATTTCTTAATTATATGTCTAGAGATAATAGAGCATTTTCGAATGCAACCTAAATACTTATCATCATAAATTGACTATCGATGAGAATGATATGAAACCTTGAAAAGGCACAAATTCAAGTCAAGTCCTTTCCAATGACACTAAATTTCACTAAAAAAATCGATTTCATCATATGACTATCCAGAAGACAAAATTGTTCTTATTATCTTAATAATATGAATTATTTTTATTATTTAATTATTATTGTTGCTTTAACTATTGTTGCCTGCCGCATAAAAATCATGTTGCTGTCACATGAAAATCATTTATCTGCCACAGAATGTATCATGTGGCACCCCCAATTTTTTTTTCCGTGTAGGATTTAAACCTATATATCGTGGGAACCATTCCTATACTATTATGGGAATGGTTCCCATAAATTATGGAAACCATTCCTATATTAGTATAGGAATACTTCCTATAATAGTATAGGAATACTTCCTATAATAGTATAGGAATACTTCCTATAATAGTATAGGAATACTTCCTATAATAGTATAGGAATAATTCCTATAGCATTATGGGAACCATTCCCATAATATTATAGAAATAATTCCCATAATATTATAGGAATAATTCCTATGATAGTATACAAATGATTCCTATAGCATTATGGGAACCATTCACATAATATTATGGGATTAGTTCCCATAATGATGTAGGAATAGTTCCTATAATAGTATAGGAATTATTCCCATAGTATTATGGGAACCATTCCCATAATGGTATAGGAATAGTTCCCATAATTTTCTTTCCGTGTACTGAAAACAATTAACATCTTTGTCAAGCTTTGACCAATTGTTTTATAAGACCCAACTTTATATGCAATGGTGGTAGCAAATATGTAGAAGAATCAATCAATGATTTCCGTATAACATCGTGAGATCCTGGATTTAATATTTCTCTTGTTGGCCATTCTTTCTCGATATAGTGATTTTTTCTGTCTCTACTATCCCATAAAATAAAAAGCAAGGATATTTTGTAAATCCAGAATGTTGACCTAAAAGTATTGTTGCAATTTTCAGATCTTCGGAAACTTTCCATTGATGTTCTGAATACTTTATTTTGTTTGATATGATCTGTAAATTTCCGTGTCTCCTTTAGTTTGGTCAAATAAGTTATTGGAATTGGTGCAAAAGTTTTCCTATCATGGAGCTAAACCGCTATAAGACTTCTTTTCGATGATTCAATAAAATATCACCACTCATCATTCTTATAAGTGTTCGAATCCTTTCACGTTCGAACAGTATACCATCGAAAACATGAAAGGAACCCACTGCGTAGGTCATTTGAAGATAAAAGAGTTCGATACAAACGAAGGACAGTCTGAAATTCGAAAATATAGTTTCGCACCCTCTCCTTACATGCTATTTTTTACAGATTTTAAAATTTTGTCAATTTTTCAATTCTAAGATAATATTCCATCTATTAAAAATCACCCAAGTCATTAACAATCGTGTTTAATAGATTTTTTTTCTCATATTTATAACTGCAATTTTTTTGGTTTTTTAAGATTTTTTTTTAATTTTGAAACGTTGATAAGACAAAAAGACTAGATTTAAATTCAGTGGGACAAAATACATAAAACTCATGCTTAATCTGAATTCAAAAAATTTTGTTCATCTCGATAATTTCGATTTGTCATGATTTATGGCGATTTTTTTCGGTTTTTCGCGATTTTTTCAAATTTTGACAGCTCAATGGGCTTATCAACGTTCAGATTCAGATTTAGTAGATTAAAATACATAAAAATCATACTTGATCTAGGTCCAGAAAAATTTTTTCATCGCTGTGACTGCAGTTTTTCGCAATTTTTTGCCTTTTTTTGGGTTTTTTACATTTTACTCAAATCTGGACGGTGACCGTGCGTAAACAATTTTTTTTAGTGTGCTAGTGTAATTATTAAAGCCAATTTTAATAACTCATTTACTATTTACAATAATAATTCTGCATCATATCTTGGACGCTCAACCAGGTAAGTGCTTGGTGCATATCTGAGTGATCCGCGGATAACTCGCGAGTTACTGAAAAATCCTTACTGAATAGGCTTTCTAATTCCTTCTGAGTAAAAAAATAAGGTATAATACTCCCTATTTAGATCTAAATGAAATCTGTTCAGAGTGCATGAAGTTTAAAAATAAGACGGAAATGAGGTTTGACTCATATTCAATTTAGGTATATTATATTTCATATGTATAGTAGAAAATGTACAGAAAAAAATACGGATTGTCACTTGAAAAGTTGCCCATTCCAGTATAAACCATCCTCAATGATCCTTAACTTCTTTAATCTCGTGGATTAGTTAGGTCCAGCTTGGTTGATTGCTCTTGATTAGAGATATGTTCTGCTCTCTGGTACATGAATGCTTGCACTCACGTATAGTACTACCATCTTACAATAACACTGAAAATATAGCTATAAGACATATGTCTTATAGCTATTTTTCAATAGTCTTTTTTTTGCACGCCTCATAGCGCGAAGCGCGTGAGGTTGTGTTTTATACTCGACTCGTCAGGGTCAAGCACTTTTGTGATCTTTAAATGCCTCTATCACAACCATATTGTACTTATACAATAATATAAGTAGATGTACACCGAAAAAACACTTAAATTAAACCATCTTTTACTTTCTAACATCATTTCATGTTGCTATTTTGAAAAAAAAAAAAAAACGTTTTGAAAAAAATTTTACGTGGACGGACGGATGTCACCCCATTTTGGATGTACCAACGATTACTCCCGAACAAATTGATATTTCAAGACCGGACCTTTTTTATTAGTTTAAGAATTTGATAAACTGGCTCCGTATTTCTTATCAATGGCCTAGTTTACGTATTTTTAACTTCCCGCTAAAAATCTCAGATTTTCGTGTGTGTGTGTGTGTGTGTGTGTGTGTGTGTGTGTGTGTGTGTGTGTGTGTGTGTGTGTGTGTGTGTGTGTGTGTGTGTGTGTGTGTGTATGTGTGTGTGTGTGTGTGTGTGAGTATGTAAACCTCTTGTAACTTTTGAACGACTTGACCGATTTCATCGCGGTTGGTGTCACTCGAAAGGGCTTCGCCAAACTTAGATTTCCTGAGAGTTGGAACCAATTCGGACCGGTAGATTTCGAGAAAATGCAAAAAAAGTGAAAAAAAAAGTTGTTTTTTTTTTATTTTTTTCAAATATCTCCGAATTGGCTGAACCGATCGGTCTCAAAAACTAATCAGCTCTTAACCTTGAAAACCCCCATCGATCGCCACCAAAAACGTCAGAATCAGTTGATGCGTTCGTGAGATATCGTTGTCAAAAAAAATCGAAAAAAGTGTTTTTTTGTAATAACTTCGAAATTCATGGCTCGATCGATTTAAACTTGAGAATTTTTCATGGAGCTTCAAAAACTGCGTCGATTGCCGCCAACCGCGTGAAAATCGGTTTATTCATTCAAAAGTTATTGCCGTTTGAAAATTCAAAAATTGTGTCTTTAAACTGCTATCTGAGTTTTGAGCTCGAAGAGCCCAAATTGACACAAAAACAATATTTTTGAGCTCGAAGAGCTCAAAAACGTAATGTGTAGTATGAAGCGTTTAAGTACAAAATGAGCGGGAAGTTGCAGGGATGGCCTTTAGGGTCAACCGTCATCCTAATTTTTTTTTTAATTGAATTTTTATTAAAATTCACTACCATACAACCGTACAAAGCCAAACGAACTTTTCTTATTTGTCACGTGAAAACTATGGCGCCGCTTGATCAAGCTAGATTTTTTTAGACTGCGTGCGCATATGACAAGAAAAAAAGGGCGCCAATGTTTAAAAAAAAAAAATACTCTGTAAGAAATTACTTATTTATAATTTTTTGTTTTTTTTAATCAATTACACAATTAATTTTTTTCTTAAAAAATGAATGAGCGTTATGAGGCGTGCACTTTTGGATTTTCCAAACTTTTTTAATTTCCGATAGCGGAAAGTTCCAGGGATTGTCTGCAGGGTCAACCGTTTTTCAGATTTTTTTAATGAAAATTCAAGCTTACATATCTGCATAACAATCATTTAGTATTAACTTAAAAATTTTCTTCAGGTCGGTATGATATAAGAATTAATACGATAATAAATTTTTTATAAATTAAAAGTTTTTTATGAAAAAAAAGAGAGCATTTTTTATTTATTTGAGTTTAAACCGCATTTAGTCTTCATGAATGAATAAAGAATAAATTCTTTGTTTATTTTAGTTCAGATCTCATTCAGTCCTTATCAATAAAAGTAATAAAAGAAAATATTATTCCATATTTTAAGTTGAAACTTATTTAGTCTTCCTATAATAATATTGGGATTAAAGATTAAATAAGACTAAACTCGTATTTTTGAATGTTTGAGTTCCAAATATGACTTTTATTTGGAAAATAATGTTTGAATGAGGAGTCAGTAAAACTTAAATTTATACATTTAAGATCTAAAAACGTTCTAATTTGTCGACTTGGATTTATCCTCTGAATTATTCCCAAAGTTACTTTTCAAATACTGCGGAACAAACCTACAGGTAGTTAATTCAATAATAAATGAACTATTCGCCAGCCGACATGGAAGTAGATTTTAGTTTAATTTATTCCATAGTGAATTTATGGATAGTAAAACTATTATTGGCGTAAATAAAAATAAATGTTAATTGAAAATAAAAATGACAAAATGAATGCAACTGTAAAATTTTTATTGGATCACCGCAAAAATTAGGTAATTATAGGCCTATGTTGATAGTAATACGTGCAAATTGAAGCTCATTTCATGGGTTGTCATATTATGAACTCCACAGAAAGTCGATAAGTTGTCCCAATCTAAAGTTATTTTAGGGAGTAATGGAAAGAATGTGATTTTTTAAATAATGAAAATTTCAAAATTCTTTCATTTCTAAACTTATTAACCGATTTAGCTCATCTTCGTAATCATCTAAAGTGTAAATATAATGAGTTTCATTAAGATACATTACGAATTGCAGACGTTATCGTCGTGACAAGCCACTTTATATCGTATAAATGTATAAATATGCAGATATAGAAATACATACAAATATAAACTTTTGAACTAATGATGTTTTCTTAAAAATCTCGACGAGCTGAATCAGAAAATAGCGAAATTTACGACACGAGGACAAATACGATAGTCAGATTTCTATGAAATCTACTATTAAAAATTTTATGTCCGTATAATGAGTTCAACCTAATAAATAATTATTTTATGCTATAAATAAGGCTATATCATGAAATTATGGTTTCATTCATTAATTTTTATTATTGTAATAATCATACCAAATTATTAGGAAATTTAAAAATATTTCGAAACAAAAAGTAAAAAATGAATGCAGTTGACGTTATTTAAAATACTTTCTCATAATCTTATTATATTTAGAACTTTTAAATTAATCCCGATTTTTCTTTAATCCTGTCTCTCTCTAAAACTTAAATAGTAACTATTCACTATTTCATAGTGCAATGTATATCGAATGGTATACTTTGCGTTACCAAATAGTGAACATTCACTAATTCAGTTTTAGAGAAATGGTATCAATAAATAAATTATATCCAAATAATAGAATCACAAAAATAAAAACTCGTGCGTAATACTAAAATAAAATTTTATTAAATTAAGACTTATTCTTCGGAATTTTCCGAATAAATAATATTCCCGGTATGTGTACTTCTAGATAAACTGTATGTTCTTTTTCAATCAAATTTTCAAAATGAAAAACAAATCTAATGCATGAAATAAAACAGATAAAAATAAATTATGGATGTGGATTTCATAATCAACGGTTTATTTGGTATGTAAAAAAAATAGTGGAATAGTTGTTTCACTCATAAAAAAAAAAAAAGTAGAAAAATATATGAGTGAATATGTATTTATATATATACATTTACGAGACACATATACATTTATCGAGATCTCGAGTTGCGAAGGGCGGTAGTTGAAGCAAAAGGGGGTGTCATGCCAAGAGGCTTGGAGGAGTGATTGATTATCTTTCGCTGGATACGATGAGAAAAGGAGCGAAATACGGAAGCTAGAGTAAAAAGAAAAGGTAAGGGTCGCAAATATCGTATAAACCTTACATTTGAAAAGAGATAAAAAAAATCGTTTCGAAATACACAATGATGATAGAGCTGAGGAGGTTGCACCCTACGAAACAAAAAAAAAGTCCCCCATTGTTTTTCTCTCATTTTATTTTCTCGGTTTCTTCTCTCTAATATACGTACTTTTTCTCTTTTTCGTTCTCCACAATTGTCATCGAGCTCTTCAAACTTCCTTTGAATTTCACAACTAGCCATACTTTTTATGTAAAGTGAAGGGTTGTGGGTACAATAAAAGAAAAAAAATAAATACTCTGAATATGGGATGAAACTACTCAGAAATAAATTTAAAAAGCAGGTGATGCACATTCACTGTTATTACTTCTAATTTTTCACTCTATACACGTACGATTGAAATTGTAAGCTGTATTAATTTTTATTTCTTTATATAAACCTTAACAAGACAGTACCACGAAATATACTGTCATTTAACACTAAAATAAAGTTCCTCATTTCTGAAATTTTATCTTGTATGTTTATTGACATGATTGTTTAGCATAACACGAAAACGTCCTCGCAATCATTAGACAACAAGAATATATCTAGATTTTACTATATCGTACAATAGTCATAGTCATATAACTTAACTTCTATTATATAACGCTGTAAATTGCACGTGAAAAAATATTGTTAACAGTTACGTATCTGAGTAAATCAATATTATATACACTGAAGAAATTTTAAAATCTAAAATTCACTCCAAACTAGTTCATACGTGGTACAATTTTGAAAACTATTGTAAACCAAAATTTTCATCTTACAAATAAAAAATACACACACATGTATGTCAATGCAAGTTTATGCTCACGTCAGTCCAATAGCCTAAATCTGTCTCTATTATGTTAATAGAGTTTCTGTTAATAGAAAATGCAAAGCAAAAATTGATTCCATTTGTAGTCAGTATTATAGGTGGTTTAGAAATTCTGTACCATCTACACGCTTTTCATCGTTGTCTTTTATTACTGCGAGTTCGATTCGTCGTCTGTTGCATGACTAAGCAATTTTTTTAGTGAATGCTGTGAGCTCATATGCTGCATATAGGTAAAAATGAAACACAATTCGTTTCTCTCTTTGCTTTTTAAACATGTAAAGTTAAAGTGATTTTAAAAATATGTATAATTTTTTTATTTTAAGAAAATATATTATTAGTTCGCGTCTAATCAATTTGTATTATATAAAAATTTATAAAGAAATTTTAATCTCCCATACTAAACAAGTTCAAAAATACAATAGAAATTTTTAACAGTGTGGCCTTTAATGTCAAGTCAACCGATTCTCTATTTTTTTTTCATTGTTTATGTATTGTTTTTTCAAAAATACAATTTTACATAATAAGAAAAATCTATGCATACCGGATTCTGATTTCCTATTATAAAAAATATTTTTTTATTCTGCTAATCTTTTTATGGTTCCCTTTATTACGATTAGATTATCCATGGTATTTATAATTACATGAATTTCATATCAATTTTATAACTAACTATATATATATATATATATATATATATAAGAATGAATAGTCGTTATTGGGTAGTACAAAGCAATGACTTGGGTCTATCTTTGCAATGACTTGCATTTTATAGGGTTCCGTTTTTAAGATCCCCTCATATACAAATGCTAACAGTTGACGTACTTGGCCGAGTTTGCGACTGCTGACGCTTTCTATAGAGTATATGTTCGATGTCATGATGGTCAAGGTAATGATTATAATATTGATTTCAAGTGTAAAAATATCGTTCGAGTTAATGTGAATAATATCAACTGTTGTAAAATATTTATTGCTTACTTAAAAGAGTTTGGAATATTAACTTCACGAACTTGAAATCAATAAATTTATGATTACTAACTTAAAGTAAAAAAAAATGACTAAAAAGTAGTTTTTCCACCGTAGACTCCTCCTTTTTTCCTCAAAACAATTTAACATTAAAGTAAAGTATATTTTTAATTAAGCTAATGACCTATCCTATATTTACGCATACAAAAGAAACTCATTAAGAACTGATCCTTGGTTTAAAAATTAACAAAAATATTAACATTTTTAATTATTAGAAACATCAAAATGAAACTATAAGTTTGTAGGCGTGCTAGACGTTCAGAAAAATCGTAGAGATGTGACTGGAAGTAACCATAGGGATAGTGGTCCAGCGCCCTCAGAGCAGGGGTTGGCTGTATATCCTATAAAGGGTGGGGAATAAACTTAAAAGAGGGGAGAACTTACGGCAGCTAGAAGAGACATTGTATACCTATGAGCTTCCATCTGAGTATATTGGAGGGAGAGCAGTAACAAAACAGGGTTGTGATACGAATCCATGTTTAAACCCGGAGTTAGCTGTAAAGAATTTTGATAATTTATTTTGTTTTAAAATTAACACATTCAGTCACACCTTAAAGTAACGCGATATAACTGAAATCATTGTATCTCTATAATCTTTAACAACTCTCATTACTTGTAAAAATTTCTAATGTATCTTGAAAATAAGTTATTGTAAAGCTGCTATGAAAAAAATAAGAGCATCAATTTTATTTTCAATTATTTCAACTAAAATTATATATTGTGTTAGAACCAGCTTATATATGTTGCAACCGATTAAACCTTGGTTTGTAAAGAAGTTATTGCACCTGCCGCAACAGCGCTGAGGCGCCACTCATGAACTGCATGCGTGCCAGTTATCCATCATGGTTGCAGACGTAGCTCTTTTCTCATTGGTTGAATTGGTCACGAGGTATGGTAATTTGTGTTCAGTGGGCGGGAACCGACTGGCTTCATGTGGCGTTCACTACATGTACGATGTTGTGGGGATCACGGTGTGGAATATCGTAAACTAACTGATGACGAGTTACTGGAATGAGTGGCTGCATTTCAAGCTTTCAGTGATTTTTATCACCAATATTTACATGACTGCATATTAAACGATAGATATTTTGTACAATACAGGATAAAAATAAGCTCATAGTGAAATAATGACTAAAAGTGTTGTGTTGTGCTTTATCATGTAAAACAAAATGTGTTAAAATAACTGTTTTTTTTTATTAGAGTATTTCGTTAAGAAAGTTTTAATCTTAATGCGGATTATTATTTGCTTGTGACTAAAAATAGTGTTAAATTATTTGTTATCGATAATGAATACATTTATGATGAATCCAACGACAAGCAATGGATATCATCAGCAACATCAACAACCTACTGTACCCCATATAACTGGAACATTTGTCGTTGACCCAAAATTTCCTCCCAGTGAAGAATACAGCCAAAGTAATTATATTTCACCCTCAAGTGGAGATTATTTTAGTAGTAGTCATCATTTGAATCATCCTCAGACAAACCAATTACAATATGGTTATCACCAACATCACCATCAAGCAACATCTACTCCTTACGGAGCAGCTGCTACTGTACCTTTAAATGGAGGATATCCCGGATATGGCGGATATTATAGCCCACATCATCCTCACCACCAAGTGCACACAGTTCACCATGCAAGCCTTCATCCTCATCATCATGGCATCGGTGCTTTAGCTATGCCGCCGGAGGCACAACAACCTCCGATAACGTGTCCAACTTCTGTACAATCACAACAACTACAACAGCAGCCACAGCAGCGGCCATTATCTTCCAGTATTTTAGAAGCTTCAAATTCGTCATCGTCTATTTTATCTAGTCATATACAGCCTTCTGATGCCCAACAACATCAGCAACACTTACAACAATCACAATCTCAACAGTCACAGCAGCAACCTCATGAAAATAATTCATGTAGTCCTACGCGTTCAGGTTCACATCTTCGCGATTCTTCACCAGACTTACAATCCACGCACCAACATCAAAATCATCTTGCAACTTCTCAACAACATATTACTGATGATAATTCTGATCAAGATGACATGGATCAGGATGATCCTACAACTGATGGATCGCCTGGAGATGGTGATGATGATGATGAAGACGAAGATAGTAAAGGTGATCGAAAAGTTTTTCCCTGGATGAAGAAAATCCACGTCGCTGGTGTTCGTAAGTACTTATAATCAAATTCATGTTCTCATTATGAATTTATTTGTATTATTGTATTTATAGCGAGTTACAAAAATCCAAATACTACACTGTCTTCCATTGTGTAGATAGACAATTCGACGACCATATAAATTTTTGACTTGAGATCGATATACTTTTTAATGTAAATTGCAATATCGATAACAGAACTTAATATTTAAATTGTGAATAACACAAATTTTTCATTAAAATATTAAATACGACGATAGAAAAATTAATTTTAAATATTGAAACATAATTAATAATGCTTGATTTCTTTTTCTTCAAAAATACTTAATGTTATAAAATGTGATCAATCAAAAGTTCCATTATTGTTCTGTATATTTAAAAATGACTCTCCGGCTCAATAATTATTATTAAAATTCAAATCATTTAAGTAAAAATAAGGTTATTGAGAAACACCAACTCTTATTTTTAGTAAAATAATTTTTTAGTAATATTATACGCTTTATGTTTTATGCAATTTTGAACAGCTTAATGTCTGTCAAATTGAAATTAACTTAAATTAATTTTAGTATATTCAAATCAAATTTAACTCCCTCTCTTGGTCACCTACAAACACTTATCGCATAAACATAGTTCTAACATTATAAGAGCGTATTAAAAATTCCAATAACTTATTTATGATTTATACAGCTTTGATTCTCATGCTTAAAAAAATTTCCCATATTCTTCAATAGCTAGTCTAAAAACTCCAACAGAAAAAAGGTATATGAGAGGATGTACGAAAATATGAAAGCAAAAATATAAAAAATTTATATCCCACACATATCTAATTTATATTTTTTTCGCCGAAAAGCGTATGAAAAATTTTTTATGACAAGATTGGATAAGCCATTCCAGCTCTTTACGATTTTCGGAAAATTTCAAAGTTTTTTTTTTATAAATGCACGGATATATCTAATATATATTGGAGACATGACAACATATAGCCAAGCTTGTAAATAATTGTTCATATATCTTTTCAACAAAAAACAATAAAAGTTGAATGTGTTATGTGACATATAAATTTTTTATATATTAGCTTAAATATTTTGATGCATGTTTGCATGGATATTTTCATGACTATTTTTTCTGTGGGACAATATCGTTGAATCAAAACATTTCATTTTGGATAAAAAAAAATTTCGAACCCGTATTGAAATAGTTCAATAGTCGAAATCACCTGCAGAAATTTTCACTTTGCGGGTTCGTATAATATTAAGAACTGAGGACTAAATGAGACTTGAATATACTTATGAATAAGAGTGATCGGCGATGACTTATGACAAAAAATAACTGCCGTTAAAGGACTTAATAATAATAAAGCATAATCATTTTCGGACTGAAATCGAAAACATTTTTTAACTTTCAGTAATTAATTTATCCGTTAAATCAAATTATAATTGAATAGACACAATAAATTATATTTTGATTTACTATTACAGTGTAAAGAAATTGATAATTTTTTTATTCAAATGTTCTCAAAATTTTAATGAAAGAATTCCAAAACAATGATCCTGATGATAATTGGACGCTTTGATTTGAGTTGGCATGTACACGGAGAGAAATTTATAGGAATCTTTCCAAAAATTATGGAAATAGTTCCTATAATAAAATTATCATTATAGGCATTAATCCTATACTCATTATGGGAACCATACCCATAGTTTATTGGAAACGTTCCTATACAATAATGGAATAGCTTCAATATATTATGGGAATGGTTCCTATAATATTATGGGAATGATGCACATAATTATAGAAAAAAGTTTATTTTCTTAATAATGAAGCAATCATTTTAAAAATATAAAGTAATTATTATGTATTTTTTTGCTAATAAATTTTTTTTTGTGTACTTAATCTTGAATTATTATTCTAGCTCAGTTATTATTGTATTAAATAATATTGAAAAATATTGTAGCAATTTTAAAGTTTATCTAATAAAAAGGATATTTTCTCACTATACAATTGTAGGAGCAAAATAGATATGAAAATTCATTGTTTATTTTTACAATTTCATTTTATTTGTAAAGCAAATTATTTATTTACAATGCATACGTTGAGCCGCGAAAACATTTGAAAATTTGGAATCTCAAAACCATTGGAAATTTTATTTTATTTAAGAAATTTTTTTTTCTAGTAGAAATTTTTTTTTTAAATTAACTTTTTGTTGCATGTATACCATTAAAGATTAAAAAAATATCAACTGCTACAACTGATTAATTTAATAATGATAATAATAATAAATATGATTACTGATAACTTTTCTATTAATTTATGTATTATAAAAAAAGAATCACTTAATCAAAAAAAAATAAATTCAGTTAAAAGTAATTAATTAAATACCACAGATGTGTGAAAAAAAATTACTCCAATATTATTAGGCATCATTCCTATAATATTATGGGAATGGTTCCTATAATATTATGGAAACCATTCCTATATATTATGGGAATCATGCTGATATTACAGTTATAATTATAGGTATCATTCCTATAATTATAGGAACCATTGCCATAATTATAGTAACATTTCCCAAAAATTATGGGTATAATGCCCATAATTTAAGTAATCACTCCTAAAATGGTATAGGAAAATATTTCATTAAAATTATAGGAATGATTTCCACACTTTTCTCTCCGTGTAAAAGTCACGAATCAAAATTTTCTTTTTTAATTTAAATGCACAAAAAATTTCTTATTATAAAAAGGATTGAACGCATTACTAACAAGTTATTTTATCCTACTTTAAAAAAATTTACTCTTTCAAAAGTGATCGAACATGGTAATAACACATAAAATTAAAATATTAATTTATTCATTTTCAAGGCAAAATTGTGCAGAAGACATTCTGCGACTCGTTTTGGAGAAAAATTAAATACTTATTGTATTATAATGGATAGTTAAAAATAAATTTTTCTTGACTTGAAACATTCATAACTTTTCATAAAGTTAAAGTAAGAGGTCTTTAAATAAAAAAGGACGCCAGTATATAGTGACTAAATCGTTATTTTGACACTTTTAATTAAAATTTAGAGGAAATTTGCTACATTAATTAGTCAAATTTATTCAAATACCGTCATTACAGATAAACACATCAATAAAAATAACATCGACATTTTGATTAGCAAATTATTTAATAAATCCGCGTATAATAGGAAATAATATTTTAACCTTTTCAGATAACAATAGTCCGAATACATATTATTTAGGGAACCTGATCGAAAACATTGTTCATATAATTGATAATCAATTGATTTTTATGTATATTAAACTCGTTATCGTGAGAAAACACTTTTCATTGAGTAAGAACTAGAAATCGAATTTTAATAGATGAAGCTTATTTTTTAATTTATTACAATCTCGATTTTTCCTTAATATTTAAGTCATCATTTGTAATATCACAACAATTTTAAACTTGTTTAGTCTTTGCTGATCAGCAGAAATTATATATTTCATTACAGTGTATTATTTACTGTGAAGGTAATAAAAATAAGTACCATGGTATGAATGTCAATCATACTATCTGCTCCACAATTTTAACCCATCATTTATACTTACAGATATAAGACATAATGTGAATTGATTACCCTTTTCATTTTTGTATTCTAAACATTTCGATTTAATATTTTTAGAATGATAAAAGTAAATAAATGTACATACTATGTACGTCAAAATAAAACCAATTTAACTCATATATGTACTAATACGAAATATGTACCCAGTCAAAATTTTCGTTCAGTTTCTAGATCATAAAATATTGTTTTAATACTAATGCATTAATAGAAAAGTTAACTTGGCCCAAGAACTTTATTTTGACAACCGATTGTCTCACTTTAAGAATTTCTTATCTTGAATTCTGGATTTTCGATTTAAGAGATCTACATCTCTGACAGAGAAGTCTAATGTTTTAATTAAGTCAAAAGTATACTATCTTAAACTAAAAAAATAATTTTTTGGAATGAAAGAAATCTTAGACACCAGATCGCGTTTCAGTAAGCTTACTATGTAGGCTGTATAAAAAAAATTAGGAATACGGTTGACCCTGAAGGCCATCCCTGCAACTTTCGCCAATTCTATACCTAAACGCTTGAAATTGCACTTATGACGTTTTAGAGCTCTTCGAGCTCATAAATACAATTTGTGTATTATTTTGAGCTCTCCAAGCAAAAAAAATAACTTTTGTATGCTTTTGAGCTCGAAGAAGTTTGATAAAACACTATTTTTTTTATTTTCAAATCGCAATAACTTTTGAATGAATGAACCGATTTTCACGCGGTTGGCGGCATTCTACGCAGTTTTTTAAGCCTAATAAAGAATTCGTAAGTTTCAATTGGTTAAACTAGAAATTTCGGAGTAATTCCGAAAAAACACTTTTTTCGTTTTTTTTTCGTTCACGATATCTCTTGAACGAATCAACCGATTTTGACCGGATTGGCGGCAATCGACGTGATTTTTTAAGGTTGAGAGCTGATTAGTTTTTGGAATTGATCGGAAAAGCCGTTTAAAAGTTATTCCAAAAAAACCACTTCTGAAAAATTTTTTTTTCTTATTTTTTTGGAGATTTCTCTAAATTTCTCAAAATCTATCGGTCCGAATCGGTTCAAATTTTCAGGAAATCTAAGTTTAGTGAAGTCCTTTCGAATGGCACCAACCACAATGAAATCGGTTCAACCGTTCAAAAGTTATAAGAGATTTACATACTTAAACACACACACACACACACACACACACACACACACACACACACACACACACACACACACACACACACACACACACAACAACAACACACACACACACACTATCAGACATAGTGACACCCTCGC
>CAJNRD030001124.1:26301879-26313876 GCA_905319865.3 Cotesia congregata
TTTTTTTTGATAAATTTTTTGAACTTTGACCTCGGATATCTTTGAAATGGTTAATGTAATCGCTTACATATTTCAAATCTTTTTTGTAGATCATTCAATTTTCTACAAAAACATGTATAAAGATTTGATTAAAAAATTGATCAATAGTGAGATATGATCTTTTTTATAAGAGACTAACAAAAAATATAAAACTGTGATGCGGATAAGCTTCCTATCAATATTAAGAGCTCAAATTTGGTGAGCATTTTCTAGAGGTGCCTGAGAACCAATTTTTCAATATTAGAAGTTAAAAAAAAAATAATCGATTTTTTTGACCCACCCTAACACACATACATACAGACACGGTGACATCACCGCGGAAATAGTCAGGAAAGCTTTCTAGGACCTTAAAACGTCGAGATCTGATGAAAACTCGATTTTCGAAAAACGGGGTGAAAACAATAATTTCCCGATTTTTGAAAATTTTCAATTTTCTTCGCAGGAAGTTAAAAAAAATGCTCTTGCCGTGGACATCATAACTCATTATTGGGTTCATCTAAACTTAAAGAACTAAACATATTTCGTTATTACATGGATAAATTTCTTTATTGGACGAAGGGATTTTTTTTCTTTATTACAACTAATTTTTTCAAGCAAATACATGGTGAAAATTTGACCAAAAAATGTGTTTTTTTCAAAGTCTGTCGAAAATTCAAAATTTAATTTTCTTTTTTTCCTTCATCCAATAACGAGATTTGTCCATGTACTAACAAAATGTTTGGTTCTTTAATTTTAGATGAACGAATAATGAGTTATGATGTCCACGGCAAGAGCATTTTTTTTTTGAGACGTCAAGGGAGATGAGGTACCAACGGCTGAGTTTTCGGAAATTTCATATAAAAATTTCACAAAATACTGTTTAAATATGTATCTTGTATATGCTGAATCGTTTAAATAAAATATATGATTGTATATACTAAAAAAAAAAAAGGAGTAAAAATACTCTTTCTTTGAACCTCTGAAACCCACCTAATCCCTTAATGCATATTAGTCTTGGAAACATAAGTTTCCTTGCACCTACTAAAAGTTATCCAGATTCATCCGGGATGGTATCGCCGCCATGAAAAACATTTTATTATGAGTTTACGTTGCTGTAACATCAAGTTTTATGAGACTGCAATCGTTGCATGTAAAGTTTGACTTTATTAATGTAAACGATGATTATCAGAGTAAGAATTATGTTTGTAAGTACATTATTATTTAGAGTATGTATAGCCACATTAATTATTTGGTTATTTAATATGTTATTTATTGAGTCTCCTGTTTAAGTATGTACTTCATAATCCTGTTTATAAATATACGTAGACAACTAAATTTAAATCAGTCACACAAATGTAGAGCACTTGAACAGGATGCAGTATGAATATGTAAATAAAATTAGAATATTGAATGAAAAATTTTCTTAGTTAAGTCAACTCACTTCGTATTAATTGGATTCTTCGTCAAATTAAGTATTATGATCCAAGAAAATGAACCGTTGGTAGTAATTTTAATTGATTTATTCATCAAGTATTAGTTAAGATAGAAAAACACTGGAATACATAAAACATAAAATATTAATTTACTTAACGTTCTGGTCTTTCTAATTTGAGGTAAAATTCTGCATGGAAAGTTTTTATATCTTAATCAAACAAAAAAATGACTCGTAAAGTGATATCAATAAAAAAAAATATAAAACTAAAACAATGAAATCAAAAAATACTTCGAAAAAATGACTCAAATTGTATTTCGTTGAATTGATTCGAAATTGTCAGTTGGCCAATAAACATGAATAGTTAAGTATAACAGAATTGTAAAATATAATGAAAAATATGAGGAAAGTGAAGAAAATTAAAAAATTATAAGTATATATATTTTAATAGTTATAACCGATTAAATCATTTTTAAGGTTGAACCGAATACTTAAAAGTTTCATTAAAATGTGCCATTTTGCTAAAAGTATCTGATGGAAAATTTATGAAGTAGGCCAGTTTAGATATTAAAGCAGCATACCTAAGTTTTAGTTATAAATATGATTAATTGTAATTTCTGTGTAAATTTATATTGAATAAAGCATTGTATATAAGACTTTTACTATTTTTATGGTATATAGAAATGTGTTTCTTCATGTTAATAAAAATTGAATGATAGTGTGGTGCAGATAAAAAATAAATGACTCTGACAAATCATAATTATTAATTCCCTCAAAAAACAAAACAAATTTAATTGAAAAGGAATATACATCCATTATACGTTATGTCTTGTAAAAAAAAAAATGTTTTGAAGTTTAAAGTATATTAAAAATAATTGATTTCTTTAATAAATGTGAATTATTGACGGAATTGAAAATGATGTGTCATTCATAACTTACTTCTAATAACAACATTCTTTATAAATAATAAGTAATAATCGAAAATTTTTTGCATTAAATGGTAGTATATTTATTAAATTAAACCATGATCACTCGAACCACTGCGAGGATAGTGAGGAAACAATGTATAGCTGAATTGACCATACGGCATATCGCTAAGAAAAATCAATATATGGCGTGTAGTTAGAATAATGATTCGGATCCCTATTCTGACAGTATTTTTCTTTCCATAGAAATATTTGAACCTATTTCATCTTATATCACGATCGTATAGATTATTTAAATTTGATATATTAAAAATTACGGTCAAAAATTAATCAATAGCCTTGTAATTAGCACTATAATCACATGCACATGCATATATATATTTTTTTTATTATAATATAAATTAGATCCTTTTCGGAGTGGATTTCACTCTGGAGGGATTAAATCAATTAAAAATGATTTACCCCGCATTCTCTCCCCAAATTTTCTACGGTCTACAGGCTTTGATAATTAGTCGCTAATGAATTTTATAAAATTGTCCCGATTCAGTAAGTAAAAGTGTGAAAAAAGAAGTTATAAGTATTGAAAAATACTTCAACACTGCTTTAACACCGCTTCGGTGTTAGAATTGAACACTGAAAATTTTAATACTTCCACCGCCTGGACTTACACCAGTTTTTTTCTTTACATTGTATCAAACAATGTTAGAAGAAAAAAAAATCTCAGAAAATTTTCTATTTCTTATACCACATAAGGTTGAACCCTTTTAACCCTTGAGTTCACATATAACGTGCAAAGAGTATACATTATCTTACCAATTTGTCGATATCCTATAATTCTAACCGACCAAAATTATAACGCGACAGATGTCCATAAATTGATATGAGCATCACTTGTATTTCAATCGATTTTTACCCGAAGGTACCGTGCTACCTTGGACAATTTAGCGTAATTGTATGTAATTTTCTCAACTTATAATATTACATACAAGCTTCTTGGAAACGAATGAACAATGTTTCATTTCTTCTGTGATATTAATATCTTCAACTATTCTCAAAACCAGAAGCCTATAGGGAATATCTATCGTTTGATGACTCCTTGGTGATACTGAAATAAATTTATATCGGACTTAAATTAATTTCTAAATTGATATTAAAATGTATAATGATCAATCAGCAACGTTTGATTTTGTATCATTTGAAAGTTTTTTTCATACTGAAATTCGGATATTGCGATGCATGGGATTGTCATACTTCAATTGTGTATTTTCCAATAAAAAAGAAACTGAAAAATGGTGGCAAAAAATAACTCCGTTAATTGGACTTATAATAATGAGTTTATTAATATCTATGGAAGTAATGAAAATCATTCAAGTAATATCCATCAGTATTACTTATGCGGCTGGAATATTTACCGCAATGCTGTCAGGAATGCTTTGTATGTTTAAGGTAATAAAATTTTGTAAAAAAAAATAATTAAGCTGGCTTAAAAAAGATATGAGAAACATTTTTATCTGTTTTTAATACAGGCAGTAAGATGTTGGACTCATCGAAAAGAACTTTTTAATTTTTTACAACAACTCAAAGCTTCTTGGGAATCAGCATACGCAAATAAATTGTTAACCAAAGATGAATTAAACAATGCGCTTTATTCACGATCATTGAGAAATTATGTGATGGTTTTAGTATTTGCATTAGCATTTAGTTATGCCTATCCCGTCTATGTGTAAAGTTACTTTCTGTAATAAAAGAATTTCAGGTAAAAAATTATATTTTTATAATCCTTATCAACATATTTTGCAGAGGAATTGTCAAACATTTTGTATACCACTCAGAAGAATACTTTTTTACATTCTCACGAATAATGTATCCAGTTAAGTATCCGTTTAAGATAAACACATTTTCAAGATATTTCGCGTGTCTTCTCTTCGAACAAGTATCGGAAATTTTGGCTATTGTTTATTGGCTGTGTGGAGATATACTATTCATCCAATTAACAACGCATGTTAGTATTCAATGCAAGGTAATATAATTGTAAAAGTTGGAATAATTTTTTAGTTAAGAAATAAAAAAATTTCATGATTTGATTGTTTTTCATTGTAAGGTATTGATAAATAGATTAAATAATTTCAATAAGGATAATACTTCTAGTGAAGAAGAAAACTGTCAGCAATTAATAAATATTATTTCACAACATAATCAATTGTTTTTGTAAGTAAAGCGTTAGATGGACTTTTAATCTCTTAGAAAATATTTTTTTTTTTTTTTTAATTCTATAAAATTATATTTTTTTATGTTAATATTTTATTTTACACACTTTGAAAAAAATGGGCATTGTTGTGACAAGAAATCAAAATTTATCTCACAAAAACATTCTTGATGAAAAAAAGTTTTCTAGATTCAGAAAAATAAAACAATTTTGGATGAAAATTTGCAAGTTGTCCATCTAAAATTGTTTTTTTCCTAAATCTAAAAAACTTTTTTCAACAAGAATATTACTGTAAGATAAATTTAGATTTCTTCAGCTAAGAAATAAAATTGTTAATTAATCAAATTAATTTCTTCTCACAACTATGCCAATTTTTTTTTCTCTCCGTGTATGGGAAGATAAATTAATTTTTTTAGAAGAAATTCGTTTTATATAATTTATTTTCAATTGTTTCCTTATAAAATTTTTTTTATTCTCACATAGACTTTGTAAATGGCTCCAAAGATTTTTTAGTCCGATTGCGTTCTTCGTTACATTAATCAATGGATTAAACCTCTGCTTTTCATTATATCGAGTCGATCAAGTAAGAAAAAAAATAAAAACTTTACAATGTTCAATATACAACGTTATCAAAATGATTTCCACAGCAAATTAGCCAGGGAAACTGGAGTCATCTCATCGAAAATACAATACACTTGGTAAATGTTTTTGGACAGACTCTTTTGTACTGCAAACAAGCTGACATGCTAACTGAAAAAGTATTTGTATATATATATTTTTTTTATTTCTTCACTTTATTTATATTTATTTCACTTTATTAGCTTGGTGAAGTAAATAATGCAATTTATTGTTCTAATTGGATTCAATTGAATAAGAAATTAAAACTGATACTATTAATCATGATGAGACGGGCCCAAAAAGAATATCGTTTTACGATTTATGGAATTATTACTCTTAATCTTGCTCAATTTTCAAAGGTAAATTTTTTAATATTTAATTATTTATGGAGTTTTTACTTAAACTGAATTTTTTATTTTGTTAGATTGTTAACACAGCGATGAGCTACTTTACACTGCTAAGAAGTATTGGTTGATGTTTTATTGCCTGAATAAAACTAAAAATTAAATAGTTGCCTTTATAATTAAATTTTAATGAAACTGATTTATTAAAATTGATACGTAGGTATATCAACGATATATATTATAAAATTATATGAAAAGATTTTATTTATAGGTAAATAACAGAAAAAAAAATTATTAATTATGCATTTTTTTCTCTTTAAAAATAAAAATTACCCTGTTTAAAAATACTGATTGAAAATAATTAAAAAACATGAAATTTGAATTTTTTTCAATAATTTAAATTCTTTTGCTTGCTAGAATATATGAAGCTGAACTTATTATTTATTTATTTTATTTATTAATAATAAATGCCAAGGCACAGGCCAAATGGCAAGATATGAAATACAATAAATCTTGTGGAACTGAAAAATTTACAAAATAATACAGATTATACATGAAAATTAGCATGTGTAAGTAAATAACATACAAAACTATTAAGTAATATAAGAATCAATTTAAATTTAACAATATTATAAATTTAAAAGTATTTTTGGTAATGATTTATGATAAGATTTAATGAGATTTAAATTAGATCAGATTTAAATAAGTCCATTTCTTATTTGGAATAAGAGCTTACTAACATCTTATAAAAACTAGCTAAACAAAATAATAAATTGTAATATATATTAAGTTGTAATATTGCACATAAACTTAGAAATATTAATCAATCTATAAGTTAATTGACAAAAGGTAATTGAACAAATTCTTTTTGAAGACTTCTAGTGAACTTGCATCTATAATATCGGGTGGAAGTTTTTTCCATAACCGTATTGCTGATTTTCAACAATCTGTAACTCCGAGAAAAATGGTCGTACAGAAAAAATAAAAAACGAAAATTATAGCTCCAAGTTCCTAGTTTTCAGATATGACCATGAAAAATTTTTGTCATGTCCAGGTCTGGAGAAATCTTAACAAAAATACCGAAAAAAAATTTTTCCAAATTTTTTCCCGTCTAAAAAAAGGTCCACGGGCTTCAAAAAATTTTTTTTGATTATTTCATTCAAAAGCTTTTTTAGAGAATTTAATACTTTTTAATTTGACGTATTCAAAAAGCCTATATGACGATTTGCCGCGGAGTAATCGTCATTCAAAGCAAAAAAGTTCTTTTTGACTTTGATAATCAATAACTCCGGAAATAATGATCGTACAGGAAATCGAAGGAGGGTTTTAAAAACTGCACGATATTCTCTATAAGATAATGTAAACATCTTTTAGAAAAAATTTTTTTTTTGGATTGAAAACTCGGACTGAAAAAAAGACAAAAATTCGCATAATTAAGTATATTTGGATAACTTGGTATAACTTTGGATAAAATGGATGAACGAAGAATATCGTCGGTAATTTTTTAACCTCAAAGTGTCCCCTAAAATCCCTCGAAAATTTAAAGCGCTGCGATTTTTTTTTCATTGTGCCCCGAAGCTTCAAATTCTTTGTTTTTGCAAAAATCACCATTATGAACAATTTTGTGATTTTTATTCATTTTTTCAATGAAAAAAAATTTTTTCTCTCCAAAATCTTTATTTTTTTTCCATTAAAGAGATTGATTTTTTAAAAAATTTAAAAAAAAAAAATTATTGTGTGGTTTTATGAAACCACGATGCAAGTGAAACTTTTTTTGGATTGTTGACATTCAACTAAAAATTTTCAGAACATTAATCAATTTAGTGTTTTCAAATTGCGTTTTTCATCCTAACTTGATAATTGGTAACTGAAAAGGGCCAGCCTAGGGGATGTTGCCGCGATTGTGCTTATGCTGGTCATTAACGGATCTTAATGAAATTTAGTATTTTATAAGATACATATATTTTAAATAAATAATTAAAATATTTTATAGTTATCAATTGTAAATTATTGATACTTTGCAACTCCAAAATTAGTTGATTAAGAAAAATCTTAAATAATATTGAATTAAATTCATATGATAATTAATGATTTCATATTTATACGGTATAGCTAAATTTTAACTATAATATAACTTTTTTGATTGTTTTCAACATTTTTCTGCGATCATTTTTGCATTTTTTTTTTCTTCAAAATTTTTTTCTCATGTCAAAGAAGTATAACTTCTGACTCGTGTACATAAGTACACACACCATTTTTTTTCTTTAAAACTTATCTTATGTTTGATAAAATTGCGTCGTTAATTTGATCTATTAAACATTTACCGAATGATGATTTCATTAAAATTATAAGAATTTCACTTTCTGCCAGTTTTTGGTAGACGGGTTATATTAGCCCGTGTAATAGAACTAACGGTCGTTTCATTAAAATTAATTGTGATTTTTCACTGATAATTTAAGAATTTATTGTTTGACATAATTTTTTTAACTGTTAATTATATCGAAATCTACCTTCCAATTCAATTATTCTATCAATAACTTTATTTTTGCCATGAGTCTCGTAGTTTATAAATGTAACTAATATTTCATAGTAACAAAAATAAGCTCTGATTAAACAAAATAATTAAAAAGTTTTTAAAGTATTGAACTATTAATATTTCAAATTTTTTAAAATTTTATCTCTTATGAAAGTTCAGTACATGAAGAATCATTTTTGATCCTTTTGTTTTTCTAGGGAGTAAACAGCGTCTTATATGGCATTTGAATATAAATGCTACACAGTTAGCTGATGCGAGCTATGGCCCGGGGAAAACGGTTTAGATCTGACCAGATATAATTATATCTGGTCAGATCTAATTATATCTGGTCAAATCTATTTATATCTGGTCAGATATGGGATTGGAGACATAATCAGATATAGGCATATCTGATCAGATCTAAACAGATATAACTATATCTGAGTTGAAAAATTCATCAGACATGATCAGATCTAGTCATATCTGATCAGATCTAAACAGATATAACTACACGGAAAAAAAATATCGCTCTCAGAGCTATATTGTAATGCTACAGTAACTATCCCCACTCGACTAACTGTTAGAGAGTTACTAGAGCTATCTAGTAGATCGCTCTGGCAGGTATACAGTAGATGGCTAAAATAGCTAAACCGTTGAGCTGGGAGAGCAATACGGGATTGCTGTGAGGGGTAAACGCCTCGTTGAAGTCTCAGATTCTGCGCGCAGTCTTGTTTGTTGACATATTTTATAACCTTTAAAATTAATATAATTATTTACTAGCAAGCTGTAGTTAATATGCGACTGTCAAGAGTTATGGATTATAATTAAAAAAACTTTGGCTTATTAATTTTTTGTTTTTTCCAATAGAGATATTAATAGTTTGGGTACTTTTTAAATAAAGTTGAAAATAATTAGTGCAATGAGAAAATCAAATCCGAATAATTTAATGAAAAATGTGGTGGAGCAAATTTATAGAACCAACAAATTATTTAAAACCCCTTCCGAAATTCCAAAAAACAGTCGAAATATTTAAAACACATGAATGTGTGTAGAAACATTTAATTTGAAAAAAATATTGTTACTGGAGCCATCTATTAGATACCTACTCGTAGAAAGTTACTGTAGCATTGTGCATTCCTACAGCAGCAATACGGTATGGCTAAAAAAATTCCACATGTGAGAATTAAAAAAAAATTCTTAGTGAAAATTTTTAAAAGCATTTTTTACTGTCATTGATTTGTTATAAAATTAAAAAAAAAAAAATTGACAGTTGTCAACTAACTTTAGTATCACATTTTTGATAATATTTATTTAGTTTTCATGTACCATTTTAAAAAAAAAATTATACAAATTAAATGTTTCTACACACATTCACGTGTTTTAATTATTTCGACTGTTTTTTGGAATTTCAGAAGGGGTTTTAAATAATTTGTTGGTTCTATAAATTTGCTCCACAACATTTTTCATTAAATTATTCGGATTTGATTTTATCATTGCACTAATTATTTTCAAATTTATTTAAAAAGTACCCAAACTATTAATATCTCTATTGGAAAAAACAAAAAATTAATAAGCCAAAGTTTTTTTAATTATAATCCATAACTCTTGACAGTCGCATATTAAATTAACTACAGATTGCTAGTAAATAATGATATTAATTTTAAAGGTTATAAAATATGTCAACAAACAAGACTGCGCGCAGAATCTGAGACTTCAACGAGGCGTTTACCCCTCACAGCAATCCCGCATTGCTCTCCCAGCTCAACGGTTTACCCTGATAGCCAGCGCTTTCTCAGTAAGTGTTGACTTCCAACAGTTACGGTTAATTTATCCATCAAGTTGGCGGTAATTCTTCACTCAACAACAGTTGTAAGCAAATTGACGGAAATCTACGGCCGCAACTTGAATACAAGTTAACAATCAAACTTGTAGTTAAATTTCCTTTCAACTTTACTACAATTTGACGGAAATACTTGTACAGCAAGTTTTGACGTCTATTTGCAGAGTAAGTTATAGGTAACTAATAGGTAATCGCTCGCTTGGCCAAGTCTTTCCGTCAAATTTGTTTCAAATTGCGGACGTAGATTGACAGTAAGTTATAGGTAAGGTGGCTATCAGAGTACAAAGAACGATTTCAAAACAATAATCTTACGTCGGTAAACGCACGCGTACCTTCCGTCGGTAACAAAGATCCGATCAAAACTGGTCTTTACAAAATAAGAATCCTCACACACACACACTCTCACTCGTCGTAAGCGTCAAAATCGCGAACTAACTTCCAAAAGCTGGTTCCCCGCTCCCCCAGGAGACTAGCCGTCACCCCTGGGCCTAAACCTCTACTCCCTAAAACTGAATTAGTGAAAATTCGTCAAATAAGTGAATATTCACTTAACTTAAGTGCCAATCGAGCCACTTTTTCAAGTCAGTGGCTCGGTTCTCACTTAAATAAGTGAATATTCACTTATTCATGTTTAGAGAGTGGTTCAAGAATTTTTCTCTTGATTCAAGTTAATTTTTTTTTTTTCAGTATAGGAGAAAAATTCTAAAGATCTGTTTTTTTTTGACGAAAAAAAAAAAGAAAACGTTTTGTCAGTTAGTCTAAACATTGGATGGCAGTTGACTTTCGCGCGATGTGTTCTCCTCTCATAACCCTTTCTTTTCACCATTTACACTTTTGTTGTAAGTTGCTTAGTTTTCGAGATATTTCGATTGCACAACTTGCTCCTACAATCAACTAGCCCTGCCCTACCCTAAATAAATCATCATTAAAAATTCATAAGAAAAAATTTGAATTTTAAGTAAAAAATGTCATTAAAATCACCAAATAAGCCAATTAAACTTTAATTTCGATCTTCAAATAAGAAAAATTTCTGTAATCACAAAAATCTTAAATAAAATACAAATGCCTATCATCTAATTAATAATAATAATTATTATTACAAGTATTGAAAACTATCCACTGAAACATAAAAAACTCTAAAAAAAAATCAACTCTCGGAACATGACTTTCAAATAATTAATAACAACCTGATGTTTAGACACTCAAAAATGTACCTATTAATCTTAATTAAAAAAAAAAGTCAAAAAAACAACCCAAGCACGCGAAATTAGAGACCACCGTGTCTTGATCTAAATATCTCAGTTGAATAAATCTGTACGTCTCGAGCAATTCATAAATCCACAAATACCCGTGGACGTCTACACACGTGTACATTAACTACACTTGACTACACACTTCCTTGCTTTTACTCGTATATAATATAATATAATATAATATAGTAGATGCAGAGCGTATTGGCGTAAGAAAGTTTAACAAAACACGCAGACTTGATTCAAAGTATGGATACACATATACACATATGTGAAGGTATTTAGTGCATGTCAGTTAGGAAAACCAAAATGAGCATCCGACCACACTTGGGATTGTCAAGGATCCTCGTCGTCGGTGTCAAGTGGTACATGATTAGTTTCCCTCTTTACTTTGTGTATTTATACTATTTTTTTTATTTCTATTTGTCTGGGTGATCTATCGGTCGTCGAATGTCCCATCACTTTATTATTACATACTACATCTAGAGTCTAGAGTACTCTCCACTTTCCACTCCACCCGGTAGAGTATTAGTCAGGGGAACAACAATAGCCGACGTAATATGTAACAACATGTGTCGTTTTTGCGTTTAGTTGTTATGATTATGATTATGATCATATATATGGTGCAGATCGGTAGATGTAAAGTAGAGTGTTGAGTGTAAAGTGAAGAGATGAAGAACCCTCGACACCATCGACCAGTTATGCTCCATGGTTCATGGCTTTTACTTTCATTGTATTACCGATCATCATCGTGGATCAAGGGTGTGTATGTGTGTATTATATAAAACCAGAATAACATGTATATATATATATATATATATATATATATATATATATATATATATATA
>CAJNRD030001124.1:26314240-26331914 GCA_905319865.3 Cotesia congregata
TATTTAACGGTTCAGACATGAACAGACATGGACAGGTCTGATCAGGCCTAATTTCAGGCCTGATCACACCTGAACAGGCCTGATCAGGTCGGATTTCAGGTCTGATCAGATATGAACAGGTCTGATCAGTCCTGATCATTTTTTCCCGGGCAGGTCCCAGGTTCGGTTCCCGCGCGCGCCGATTTTTTTTTTTTTTTTTGATGGAAATAATTTTATATAATTGTATATAATTATATATGGCCATTTTTCGTATATAATTATGTATGAGTATATATAATTATATATAATATTTTTTAACTGGGCAATTTTAAAATCTGACCAGATCTGGTCAGATCTGATTATATCTGGCCAGATCTCGTCAGATAAAGACAATTTAAAGATCTGGCCAGATCTGTTTATATATGGCCAGATCTAATCCGTTTTTCCCGGGGGGCGCCGCCATATTGGCCTTGGCTTCTCTGACGAGCGCCTTTCACTTTATCCCTACTACCGACCGTCACGCGACATGCGCTACACAGACCAAAAAGTTTGAGACGATGTAATAAAAGTTTCACTTTAAAAAAAAAAATTTTCAATTTTTTTCGAAATTTATTTTCGAAAATTTTTTTTTTTTCATTTTTTTTTTAAACGTCTTCAGAATGCTCCACTATTGTCGAAAAAATTAACCCAATTTCTTCTGACCGCTACAACTGCCTTAGTTTTAAATCTCATTTTAAAAATTCAATAAAAACAAATTGAAAACCGTTGATGCCGAGATGTGATGTTGGTAAGGACGCTGTCAACGATTGCGGAATTGAGGAGCGATCGTGTGAGAATGGGCAGTAGGGTTTCGACGAGCTTTTCGAATGATAGCTCGATCATCACGCTCGGTAGCGATTCGTCGTCTACCTTGACCTGGACGACGATCATAACTTTGAGTCGCGTTAAATCGGGCATAGGCACGACTGACAACAGACTGACTCACTCCCATTGAAGCTGCTACTTCCACCTGACTGTAGCCCTCTTGAAGGAGGGTAACAATGCGAGCCACATCTGTGGCAGCTAAATGTCGGCAAGGCATATCAAAAGGTGATTATCAAAGAAAAGCTTACAGAAAATTCACGAAAGAAATTTAAGCTAGAAAGAATACAAAAAATTTAAGTTTTGTGTGAAGAAAAGCCGAAATCCGCGGGGAGTACATCAATTTGTTTTTATTGAATTTTTAAAATGAGATTTGAAACTAAAGCAGTTGTAGCGGTCAGATAAAATTGAGTTAATTTTTTTTGACAATAGTGGAGCATTCTGAAGACGTTAAAAAAAAAATTAGGAATACGGTTGACCCTGAAGGCCATCCCTGCAACTTCCCGCCAATTCTATACCTAAACGCTTGAAATTGCACTTATGACGTTTTATAGCTCTTCGAGCTCATAAATACAATTTGTGTATTATTTTGAGCTCTCCGAGCTCGAAAAAATTGCTTTTGTATGCTTTTGAGCTTTTCGAGCTCAAAAGTTTGATAGACGTTTGATAACAAACTATTTTTTTTATTTTCAAATCGCAATAACTTTTGAATGAATGAACTGATTTTCACGCGGTTGGTGGCATTCGACGCAGTTTTTTAAGCTTCATAAAAAATTTTTGAGTTTATAGTGACAGAGTGGAAAAATTCGGAGTAATTCCGAAAAAACGCTTTTTTCGGTTTTCTTCCGTCAACGATAACTCACGAACGAATTAAGCGATTTTGACCGGACTGGCAGCGATCGATGTGGTTTTTTGATGTTAAGAGTTGATTAGTTTTTGAAATTGATCGGTGGAGCCGTTTAAAAGATATTCCAAAAATACCACTTTAAAAAAAAATTTTTTTTGTAGTTTTTTTATGATTTCTCAAAATCTACCGGTCTGAATCGTTCCAAAGTATACACAAAATCTAAGTTTGGTCAAGCCCTTTCGAATGACGCCAACACACACACACACACACACACACACACACACACACACACACACACACACACACACACACACACATACATACATACATAGACACCATCGCGGGAATAGTCAGGGAGGCATCCTAGGACCTCAAAACGTCGAGATCTGATGAAAACTCGATTTTCGAAAAACAGGGTAAAAACAATAACTTCCCGATTTTTGAAAATTTTTAATTTTCTTTGCGGGAAGTTAAAAATAAAACTCGATAATTAGTAAAAAATTTGATAAATTCAATCTATTAACTATAATATTGATGTTAGTTTAGGAAAAATATACGACACACATACTGACAGCGCTACAACAAAACTGAGCTAAAATGACTTGAGGGTAAATAACCCCACCTCAAGATGCTAAGACGAGAAAACACCAATGTTACGTCCAATTCTGATAAGCTGAACTTAAGCCGGGCAAGCCTTCAGTTATCAGTACTTAAAACCAGTCTGTCATTTCCATGGTATGCCCGACTTAAGCAATGCCGTAGACTTTCCTAGTTGCGCCGAAATCTGGCAAGCCAAATTTCGGTAAGCTTCAGGTTATCATTACTTGAAACCAGTTCGGCATTCCCATGATATATCAGACTTAAGGAATCCAATAGACTTTTCTAGTTACGTCTAAATATGGCATTGCCGGACTTCGGCAATGCCACACAGTTTCAGGATCACAACCAAATTTGAAATATCTTCGGTATGTCAATTTTCGCTCTGCCTACCTTGGTTCTTATGAGGTGGAACCTAGGTAGGCCTAAGTTAGGTAAGCCAAACTTGCCCTGAATTGATTCTTCGCCATGTCTCACTACAATTTCTATTCGGTTCTTGATTGATAAATTTTACTTGCAACGTTACAAGATCTCTTATAAACATTTAAGTAATTAGAGTTTAAACTATAAGAATTAATATGTTTTATAGTTAACTTGATTATTGTAAAATAACATTTTTTGCGCTTAGAATGGATTTGGCAACACTGTCGAAGTAAAAGAGTGTTGCGGTGATTCCCTATGACTCGTATGACAACATCAGAATTTTGAGCCTGTGTGACGGAAAGTTAATAATATTGAAGATTTATACATTTGGCGCATTCTACGCCAAATCGGTCTCTTCAAAATGCTAACCTCTTTGATGGGGCTAAAAACTTATTCTCATTCTCTACCCCATTACAAATGATTCTAAAGAAATATTCTAATTTTTTAATCAACAAAAAAAAGTTGTACATTTTTCAGAATTCTTCCTAATGATCTTTATAAGACTTATACTCAATTGTTTCAGATATTTATTATTTTGAAATTTAATGCATAAATATCATTTTATGAAATAGAAAATTATAATTGATAAGTCTAGTATTTGTATACCTTTTGAAATTATTTTTTTGACATAGGTAGAAGTAAAAAGAAAAAAAAAACTTTGTAGCTACTGAACAAAAAAGTAGTACGATAACTATGCTGCTACTTTTTGATTAGAAAAAATGTAGATTAAGTAGGAGGGCTGAATGTTTCTTTGTCTAAATATTGTTTTTCTGTTATCATTTTATTTTTTTTCAATTCAAGTAGATCGCTGTGAAATAATGATTTTTGTCAAAAAAAATATGATTACTGAATTCAATTCACTTAATTAAAAATAAAACGAATCTTATGACGTATTAGCCACATCGACACGAAATAACATAATGTTTTTAATTAGTGGTAAGTATAATATTTTTAGTTCATAAGATAATTTAAAACGAAACGTGGTAAAATGGATTGAAAAAGTTTTAATTATGACCGAATAAATTGATTTTAATTCTTAATTATTAACTTTAAAATTAAAAAAAAAATAGAACTTGATTATACACACATAATGAACCATGATTGAGGTCTCGCTCAGAGAAATTAACATTTTCAAAAATTGAACGTAAATAAAAAGTATACACATATATTTTAACGTTGGTGGTCTTTCCAAAGTATTCTGAATTCATTAAGAGCTGAGACTATGAGCAATTCAAAGAGACATGTATTTTTATCATTCGGGAGTCTTGACAGTGAAACGGTTACCTCCCTGGTCGATAGTAGTCATCAAGAGTCTTGTTAGTAGCCCTATATTGGTGACGCTAGTTATGTTGACGCCTATCCAGAAGCTGTGACAAGATTTCATGAACCATCAGTTATAGTATTCAGTTTTGATCGTAGAGGTTTGACTTTTATACATGTATTTAATTAATCATATATACTAGGGTGTTTCAAAAAAAGACGAATTTTTTTTTTCTTTTGGTATCTAAAAATTGATAGTATACCTAAAAACAAAAATTTTGGCGCCCATGTGAGCTCTTAATATCAATAGTAAGATTTGCCTGTATCCATTTCTTTATTCTCCATTTAAATAACACGGGAAAAATTTTATTTAATTTTTTAATTTTTATTACTTTGGAACGGTTCATCGTAACAACAATCTGAAAAATGATATTTGTAGGAAATTTTACGCTCTACAAAAAACGTTGAAAGACCAAAGTTTTTTCACCATTATGGTCACAAAATTTATAACTAATATATTTCAACTAATTAAATTAATAATATAACGGATTGAAAAAACAGTCAGTATCAATGAACAAAGACAATGACGAAAAGATATAGTAAAGCGTTGAGAGCAAAGCAACTAAATGAAGTTAGTACCGAACAACCAGGCTTACCAACACAGAGCTTATTAGCTACAACACTCAAATTAAATGAGTATAATACTCTGTACCGACAGAGCTAAATAAAGCTCTGTTGATATTTTTCAAATAAAAAACATTTGATCAAGTTTTATAGTAGATTTAATTGATTTAACGTATTTACAGAATTTTCATATTATTTTGAATAATATGCAATGATGAGTGTTTGGTGAGTTTGTGTAATAAGGAACTTTACATTTTCCTCTTACAAAAATTTATCAATTTTATAAAATATAAAATAAATTTGTTATAAGAAAGACCAAAAAATCATTTATGTGATATTTTTAACGTTTATATTTATATCTTAGTGCATTTCGTAAGTTAAGTATTGAATTAATTAGTAAAAAAAAAAAGTTTACAGTCTCAGGTTAACGGAATTAATGTAATTTTACATAAAAAATAATAAAAATCTAGCATATGATATTTTTTTTTGTAGTTTTATTGGAAAATATTTGAAATTTTTTATTAGTGTTATCTTTGAGCGCGGATATCTTTGAAGCCGTTAATCTCAGGAACTTTGGTCTTTTGACGTTTTTTGTAGAGCGTAAAATTTCCTACAAATATCATTTTTCAGATTGTTGTTACGATGAACCGTTCCAAAGTAATAAAAATTAAAAAATTAAAAAAAATTTTTCCCGTGTTATTTAAATGGAAAATAAAGAAATGGATACAGGCAAATCTTACTATTGATATTAAGAGCTCATATGGGCGCCAAAATTTTTGTTTTTAGGTATATTATCAATTTTTAGACACCAAAAGAAAAAAAATAATTCGTCTTTTTTTGAAACACCCTAATATCTATGTCTATTAACCATCTGTTATCAATTAATAACTGTTTAACTTTTAAGGTTAAACTCAATTCATACGCATATTTATTTACTTCCCGCTAAAAATCTCAGATTTTCAAAAATCGGGAAGTTATTGGTTTTACCCCGTTTTGCAAAAATCGAGTTTTCATCAGATCTCGACGTTTTGAGATCCTAGGAAGCTTCCCTGACTATTCCCGCGATGGTGTCCGTGCGGCTGTATGTATGTGTGTGTGTTAGGGTGTTTCAAAAAAAGACGAATTTTTTTTTTTTCTTTTGGTGTCTAAAAATTGATAGTATACCTAAAAACGACAATTTTGGCGCCCATGTGAGCTCTGAATATCAATAGTAAGATTTTCCTGTATCCATTTCTTTATTTTCCATTTAAATAACACGGGAAAAATTTTTTTTACTTTTTATTACTTTGGAACGGTTCATCGTAACAACAATCTGGAAAATGATATTTGTAGGAAATTTTACGCTCTACAAAAAACGTTTGAAGACCAAAGTTCCTCAGATTAACGGCTTCAAAAGATATCCGCGGTCAAAGATAACACTAATAAAAAATTTCAAATATTTTCCAATAAAACTACAAAAAAAATATCATATGCTATATTTTTATTATTTTTTATGTAAAATTACTTTAATTTTGTTAACCTGAGACTGTAAACTTTTTTTTTTTTACTAATTAATTCAATACTTAACTCACGAAATGCACTAATATATAAATATAAACGTTAAAAATATCTTATAAATGATTTTTTGGTCTCTTTTATAACAAATTTATTTTTTTCTTTAGTAAATATTAAGAAATTTAATTGAACAATTAATTCTTTATAACAAACAACTATATTTACAACTTGTTACAACAATTTTTCAACTTGAAAATATTACAGTTTTATAAAATTACTTTTATTGCAATTAGGATATTGTTTTCTATGTTCTGTCACTATTTGCAACAAATATTGAAGCTGTTCTTCATCTTTCGTTAAGCATCGATTATACTGCTCTATCAATGCCACGCCGCGTTCTGCTACATCATTCACAACTTGAAGTTTCCCGAAATACTCCAAGTTTTCTAAGAAATCCGGATTCTGAGACCACAAAGTATCATCCTCATCAATGAACTCATACGATAAATCAAACGATTCAAATATATTAATCGATCTCATAGACACAAATTGACATTGCTGATATCAACATTCATGTCTTCGACATCTTCTAAAATTGGTTGAGAATTATATGAAATAAAACCACGTCGACTGGAAGATTTTTGTCCCAAATAAAATAATCTTTTTTCTTTGTCCAGTATATTTAAAACATCTGAATGAGCTACATCAAATAGTTTATTTAATTCATCCTGAAAAACGGATTCCTTTTTTTTTTTTTGAGACTTTGACTTTTTCATTTTACGGTTTTTTTGTAAATTCTTCCGTCGATTGTGATTTGAGGTTAGTTTCAAAAAAGCAGATCTTTTCTCTCTTGTCGGGATTTGTGCCGCACACCAAATTTCAAAAACTTTTTCGGTAGTGATTGATATACTTTCTTTAACTGAAAAATTTTTCGTGTCAAGATAATAAAATAAAAGCGACATAACCTCTTTCAGAGGGGGTAATTTTTTTCCAACTAATTCACTTAACACATCACCATAATCAAGTACACTGTTTTCACCATTATGTTCACAAAATTTATAACTAATATATTTCAACTAATTAAATTAATAATATAACGGATTAAAAAACAGTTAGTATCAATGAACAAAGACAATAACGAGAAGATTTAGTAAAGCGTTGAGATCAAAGCAACTAAATGAAGTTAGTACCGAACAACCAGGCTTACCAACACAGAGCTTATTAGTTACAACACTCAAATTAAATGAGTATAATACTCTGTACCGGCAGAGCTAAATAAAGCTCTGTTGATATTTTTCGAATAAAAAACATTTGATCAAGTTTTATAGTAGATTTAATTGATTTAACGTATTTACAGAATTTTCATATTATTTTGAATAATATGCAATGATGAGTGTTTGGTGAGTTTGTGTAATAAGGAACTTTACATTTTCCTCTTACAAAAATTTATAAAATATAAAATAAATTTGTTATAAGAAAGACCAAAAAATCATTTATGTGATATTTTTAACGTTTATATTTATATCTTAGTGCATTTCGTGAGTTAAGTATTGAATTAATTAGTTAAAAAAAGTTTACAGTCTCAGGTTAACGGAATTAAAGTTATTTTACATAAAAAATAATAAAAATCTAGCATATGATATTTTTTTTTGTAGTTTTATTAGAAAATATTTGAAATTTTTTATTAGTGTTATCTTTGACCGCGGATATCTTTGAAGCCGTTAATCTGAGGAACTTTGGTCTTCAGACATTTTTTGTAGAGCGTAAAATTTCCTACAAATATCATTTTTCAGATTGTTGTTACGATGAACCGTTCCAAAGTAATAAAAATTAAAAAATTAAAAAATATTTTTCCCGTGTTATTTGAATGAAAAATAAAGAAATGGATACAGGCAAATCTTACTATTGATATTAAGAGCTCACATGGGCGCCAAAATTTTTGTTTTTAGGTATACTATCAATTTTTAGACACCAAAAGAAAAAAAAATTCGTCTTTTTTTGAAACACCCTAATATATACTAATGATCAAATCTAAAGATATACACTGTAATAATCCGGAGTGACTTCAGAGTGAATGTCACTCCCATTTCACTCCCATAATTTGGAGGACCAAAGTGAAGAAATAAAATACATTGCATACGGAGTGAATCCGAAGTTTTTTCTATCAGAGTGACTTCGGAGTAAATCTAGATTTTAATGTGGAAAATATCCGAGGACATCAGACTAAAATCAATTTTTTATATAGCTGAAACAAGTTTCATATGCCAATTTGCTTTTTCATCAGTGTAAAAAGATTAGTAGAATAGTTGGCCTAATAGCCATCCCTGCAACTTTTCCCGCTAATTTCAAATGCAAAACGCTCAAAATTGCATCTATTATGACGTTTTTGAGTTCTTCTAGATCATGATGTCCGGATGTCTGTATGTATGTGTGTGTATGTGTGTGTGTGTGTGTGTGTGTGTGTGTGTGTGTGTGTGTGTGTGTGTGTGTGTGTGTGTGTGTGTGTGTGTGTGTGTGTGTGTGTGTGTGTGTGTGTGTGTGTGTGTGTGTGTGTGCGTATATATATATATATATAGGTGTGTGTGTGTATGTAAACCTCTCATAACTTTTGAACGGCTTGACCGATTTCATCGCAGTTGACGCCATTCAAAAGGGCTTGACCAAACTTAGATTTTGAATACCATTTGGGTTGATTCAGACTAGTAGATTTTGAAAAATCTAAAAAAAACTACGAAAAAAAAAAATTTTCCAATGTGGTTTTTTTGGAATAACTTTTAAACGGCTTTACCGATCGATTTCAGAAACTAATCAGCTTTTAACATCAAAAAAACACGTCGATCGCCACCAAGCCGGTCATATTGGTTGATTCATTCGTGAGTTATCGTTGACGAAAGAAAACAGAAAAAAATGTTTTTTCGGAATTATTTCGAAATTCCGAGTTCAATCAATTTAAACTCAAAGATTCTTTATGAAGCTGAAAGAACTGCGTCGAATACTGCCAACCGCGTGAAAATCAATTGATTCATTCAAAAGTTATTGCGGTTTAAAAATTCGAAAAAAATAGTGTTCTATGAAACTTCAATGAAACACTAACAGCTCAAAAGCATAGAAAAGCTATGTCTTTGAGCTCGGAGAGCTCAAAATAACACATAAACTGAATAGCTCAAAAACGTCATAGGGGCAATTTTAAGCGCCTAGGTACGAAATTAGCGAAAAGTTGCAGAGATGGCCTTCAGGGTCAACCGTTTTCCTAATTTATTAAATTCTCGCTAAGAAAATCAAAGATTTTCAAAAATCGGGAAGTTATTGTTTTCACCCCGTTTTACGAAAATCGAGTTTTCATCGAATCTCGATGTTTGGAGGACCTAGGAAGCTTCCCTGACTATTCCTGCGATGGTGTCTGTATGTATGTCTGTATGTATGTATGTATGTATGTATGTATGTATGTATGCATGTATGTATGTATATATGTTTGTATGTGTGTGTGTGTGTGTGTGTGTGTGTGTGTGTGTGTGTGTGTGTGTGTGTGTGTGTGTGTGTGTGTGTGTGTGTGTGTGTGTGTGTGTGTGTGTTTGTGTGTGTGTGTGTTTGAATGTATGTAACCCTTTTAAAACTTTTGAACGCTTTGACTGATTTGATCGCAGTTGGTGCCATTCGAAAGGGCTTGACTGAACTTAGGTATTAAATATACTTTGGAACGATTCGGACATGTAGATTTTGAGAAATCGCAAAAAAACTACAGAAAAAATTTTTTTCAAATGTGGTTTTTTTGGAATAACTTTGAAACAGCTGTACCGATCAATTCCAAAAACTAATCAGCTCTTAACATCAAAAAACCACCTCGATCGTCACCAGTCCGATCAAAATCGGTTGATTCGTTCGTGAGTTATCGTTGACGAAAGAAAACCGATAAAAGTGTTTTTTTCTGAATTACTTCGAAATTCCGAGTTTGATCAATTTAAACTTGAAAATTCTTCATGAAGCTTAAAAAACTACGTCGAATGCCACCAACCGCGTGAAAATCGATTTATTCATTCAAAAGTTATTGTGATTTGAAAATTCAAAAAATAGTGTTTTATCAAAGTCCCATTAAACTTTTGAGCTCGAAGAGCTCAAAAACAAACAAAAGCTATTTTTTTTAGCTTGGAGAACTCAAAATAACACACAAATTGTATTTATGAGCTCGAAGAGCTCAAAAACGTCATAAATGCAATTTCAAGCGTTTAGGTATAGAATTGGCGGGAAGTTGCAGGGATGGCCTTCAGGGTCAACCGTTTTCCTAATTTTTTTCTGAACTTACTATTTTTTTTAACTTGTCACTATCACTAATTAAAATTCTTTCTTTGTTTCAGAATTATTGATGAGTTTTATTTTCAAATTAACTAAGTCCTGCTGCGTCGATAGCCATCGTTATGGAGTACCCTTTACAGAATAGCAATGAGTCGATCACTGATATACTACTACTTATATGTACACATGACCTACTTCTATTATTCTAGGAGTGTGTAACTTATGGCAACTAGGAATGTGCAAATATCGTTCGAATCGAATATTAACATTTGATTCGAAATTTAACGAATAATTCGAAAAAAAAAATCCAGTAATTCGAAAATTTTTGAAGAATTTTCTAATAATTCGATCAATTCGCGAATCATCCAAATATTACGGGATTTTCTATTGTTTCCAATTTGAATTCCATTACATCATATATATAAATATTCTATTTATAAATAATATACTTTTTAATTAAAAATTAATTACCCGGCGAAAACAATTACTCATTTTCAATATATGTTCATCTCTGTCAGTAACATAAAAAATCTAGATACTAATATTGGCAAGAGATCTTTTCAATATTTTTTTCCCCGTGTGGACTCTGACATTCTTGATCTGTAATTAAATTAATAATATTCATTGCTAAAATCATATATGGATTATTGAGACAACAATTGTACCTTGCTATTGCAGAAGCCTTTTCTTTGTATTATTCGAAAATACGTTTTTCATCTTTCTATGAACAAATATATCGTTTTAAGGATTTTGTATGCTGATTAACGTTTTTGTGCAGATTTGGTTATTCATTTAGTTGAAAGTATATTTAAATTTTTTTCCGGGTTACTATTATTTAATAATACGTTTGTGACAAAATATATTACTGAATATAGAAACAAAAATTGTTATCTAGTCTATATAATACTATTATCAGACAATAATTTCTTGAGAGCTTATACAAGTTGTGTGCTAAGCTTAATTTAGTCGAAATTGGAGAAAAAATTCTCTTCCGGTATTAGGAATCAATCATCGAAAAATTGATAATTTCTTACAAGTATCATCTAAGCCACTTTATAACTCGATAACTCGATTTACTTTAATGATATAATCTACTGAGGATTGTTGTAGGAGGGAGGTACTTGTCCAGTCCGTCTAAGCTGTTAATCTTTAGGAAATGGAATATTTCTATGTTATAGTCATTTTATAATACGTAACATTGACATTAAAATTTTTGTTTCTTCCAATTTTTAATTTTTTTTTTCTAAAAGTAAATTAAATAAAAAAAGACATTCAATGAAGTTCAAGTATCTTAACTATTTCAAAAGTTATGAGCATATATTGAATATTCCTTCAAAATTCACCACCCGTACGCGTCGAGATAGAGATTTAATAATTTACATGAATACTTCTTTTAGTATCGATAATTGCTCATCCAAAAATTAAACGAAATAATGAAAAGGCTTATCGGCAAAATGTCGTTGGATTTTCATGGTATGGCCCATATATAAACAGATCAATCGAAAAATTATAATTTGTCAATATCTATTTAGATACGTACGATGACATGAAAAAATGTGTAACTGATTGAGAATGAGATGTACAGTGTTTGACGGATATTTAAGTCGGTGATTTTGATTTCTTTTGATTATCTATCTCCATACATTTACGCACATAAAAAAAAATGCACATAGATCTAAAAACATTCTTTTTAAAGGATACGAGAATATAAGAATAATGCTTTACTATCAGTCGTATATAGTAAGTTCTCACAAATTGTTTTAATAACTTTGATAATTTCATATTCATAACATAATTTCGTGAATACTTATTTCGTAGATATTAAAATAAATGAGTCAATATTCTATTGAACCAAGCTTTTCATTCTTTTATTAAATATATATATATATATATATATATATATATACCACAATGTACGACATTGCATGGTGTGGAGTCTCTGCAACTACTCACGAGATATCAAGAGTATCTTTTTCCTGCCACTTCTCATACCACCAACGCGTATATCTTCTGTTGGGTTTCCCTGCTGGCTCAGTGTTAGCCGTGACACAACTTTGATTAATGATCTCATCGGAGAGCCGTACACAGTATAATTCCCCTCTTTCTTATAGTCTACCTTTCGCTTACATACGTTATTTTGCTTTTCACTTCATTTTTTACACTATTTTCTTATTTTGATATATTTTTGTTATTATTATTATTATTATTATTATTATTATTATTATTATTATTATTATTATTATTATTATTATTATTTTTACTATATTCTACGGTGCTACATTTGAATAAATATACCCAGTAGATAGCATAGTTGTTGTTGTGATGACAGCAAATGTACTTAAACAATTTTACCGGTTCAAAAAAAAATCGGTAGTCAATATTGACGGAGTCAATATATATACAGTCACGGAGAAAATTTTAGTTAACAAAAAATTCGTCGCACTTTCAGCTGGGCAGATTTTAACTTCACTTATGAGACCTGTAATTACTTGAACTAAAACTTTTAATGCTCATTTCAAATTTTTTTCTTCGTTTCAATTATTATTAATTTTTGTAAGAAACCCACGGTAATGTTATAATGATTGCACATTGAAAGTTAGCTATATAGCTAAACTATGAACTGCTATAATTGATCGACGAAAAATCTGAAAAACATCGATATTATAATTATTAGATATTGGAATCAAATGAAGACTTAAAAAATTATAATAAAATTGGTAATATTGTTTATGATCATATCGCATCGGACGCTTGAGAGCAGGGTTTTTTTGCCTGGGTTCTTACAGTGGTTCATTCCCTCCGTCGGAAATTTTCCTACGTGAAAAATTTAATATCAAAAGTCCGTAATATATATATCCAATAGAATATATATATATATATCCAATAGAATTATTTGTGTGGTTAGGAGACATGATGATTCGTAAACCACACACCAATAAATATACTATCAAATGACCATATTGTATTTGAATCAACTTTGTTATGTAAATACTTAATATATGATACAAATTACGATTATAATTACATTAATAATTTGAGGTAATGATAAGGGTAAATTTTTTTTAATGGACAGCTTAAATAATAATAATAATTTCGAAATTAACTTAGATATTTTCTAAGCTGTGGCTCTCTTCTCTAAGGTAAAAAAATCCACTCATTCATTTCGATTACTCTATTATAATTATTTATGACTCACGCAGTTGATATTGCTGCTTAATAACAGAGTTTTAGCGACATCTATTGGATTTTCTTCGTACTCACCCATTGGAAATCTGAATTACCGCTTTAAAAAGCATCTAAACCCCAATAATCAAAATTACAGTGTAAAAAATGCTATTCAATGATTAGTGTCGATCAGATGTCAAGTTGGCTATAAATTTAGACTTTTCTGCTAACGGAGTTTAGTGTCACTGTATGACGTAGATTGCTGAAAAACTTACTACAAAAGTTGGAAAGTCAAAATCTTTTATCTGCCTGCATATAAATAGCGATCAGCCCTGATAGCCCTGCTAACTAAAAGTTGCTGTCGATCTGCGTCAGGTATTGGCAGCTAATTTCTTCATAAAATTTTATCGATAAAATAGGAAATTTCATAGTTTCTTTCATCAATCTGCAAACAGTGTAGAAGCAAACGTTGCTTTCCGATTCTTTCAGTCAGTTTGCCACCAACTGCTCCTTAAATTGACACCAAACTGCTTCAACAAGTAAAGGTCATTTTGCCACGGAGTGATTATTGAGGATAATTTTCTCGAGAAGAGTTTCATGTCCTCAGTCAGCGGGGTTCCACTTAGAAAGATAACTTGGTAAGAGGTATTTTAATACGATCAAATCTTTTATATATTGAATGAAAATATTATTGGTTTCATTAATGTACTGAGTGTCCCTTACAACGGATCATCATTAGGGCTGTGCGAATATTCGAGCTTACGAATTATTCGTCTCGAATTTGGATCGAATTATTCGATTCGAATAATTCAAATAGTTTGAATAATTCGAATAATTCAAATAGTTTGAATAATTCGAATAATTCAAATAGTTTGAATAATTTGAATAATTCAAATAGTCGTTTTCTGTTGATAAACTAACTAATTTTTTTGTAAAAATTAATTCATTTTATTTTATTTGACTAAATAAAGTTTCATAATTTCAGAATTATTTCATAGTAAAGTCTGCTTATTATTTGTAATAAATATTTCTTGGTGTATTCGGACCCCTCGCCTCGGAGCACCTCGCCATTTTGACATTTCTCCGGAAAAATTCGATTTTTTTTTTTTTAATAAGATCTACGACATGATGTTTAGACATTGAAGAAGTGTAAATATCGACTAAATTTGGAAATTCTATAGCTTCATCTCTAGCTAGGATTATTTAAATTAATTTATTTTTCTCTAAACTTGAATAAATTGAGTCTATAGCTTTAATATATTATATTATAGCAATATTTATATAGTCCACACGAAATTTTTCTACATTTTATATTTTCCACAAATATGAGATATATCATATATATAAAATACTAGCGGTTTCCCGCCCGCTTCGCTGGGCAAATTGAAAAGGAAATCAATTAAATTTTAAGTTTCATTTTTATTTATTTTTTTTTATATTTTCTACACGGAGAGAAAAATGTGGAAATCATTCCTATAATTTTAATGAAATATTTTCCTATACCATTTTTGGAGATTTTATCATTATGAAATTAATCAGTTGCAGCAGTTGATATTTTTTTAATCTTGAATGGTATACATGCTTGTAAATTAAAATAAAATTAATTAAAAAAAAAAAGTTAATTAAAAAAAAAATTTCTACTAGAAAAAAAAAAATTTCTTAAATAAAATAAAATTTCCAATTGTTTTGAAATTCCAAATTTTTAAATGTTTTCGCGGCTCAACGTATGTATTGTAAATAAATAATTTGCTTTAAAAATAAAATGAAATTGTGAAAATAAACTGTAACAGGGTAAATTACCCTTAATCGATAAGTCGCCAGAGATCGATAACTTTTTCGACTAGCATTTTGGCGCATCGATCTTCGGGCCTCGAGAGAGAGTAGGAGGGGGTATTTTGGGGAGTCATTAAATAGGCGAGCCATGCGTTGTGTCGGAGAAGTAGTGTGCTGAAACGAGAACATCGAGGAGTCCAAGAAGGAAGCCATTAGCAACCAAAGAGTTTCTTCAAACCAATTTACACCAGGTATTGGACTTTGGTAGTGATGAGCCTGGGGGTTTACACCCGGCTCAATTTCCATACTACTTCTCATTTTTAAATTAATTAATGGTAATTCAGTTTGTTTTGTAATAATAAATAATTGTTTTAATCAATTTAATTTGCTAGCTTTGTGAACAATTCCTCCTGGGGATTTTTGCACCCGAGGAATGTTCCAGACCTCTTGGGGTTTGGTCGTGAGTATCTAAATTATTAATTCAGCTGGTTAATAATAATTAACACCTTTGATTGGCTTTAATAAATTCATCTTTTATTAATAAATTATTAATAAAATTTCTGAACATCGAGAAAACATTCCAATCACGGCTCACGACCAGTCCAGCGTCGGTACCCGAGGTCAAGCTTACTACGCAGAAGCGGCGTCCATTTTGAGCGCGCAAATTCCTTAAGAATTTTGTGACGCAGTAAAATCATAAAATTAATACATGGACTATTTTTATAAATCTTATCAATTGAATTACCATTTGATTAATTACTTTATTAATTTATATTCTGATTATTTGGGAAATTATTTATATTATATTTTGGAACAATTTTAATTACCGGAATTGATTATTGAAAAAACTGCGACGCATTTAGAAATTTAACAACCGTGGATAATTTTTGGTATTTATTTTCTACACCGAGATGAACTATTAATTAATAAATCGTCACTCTCAATTTATCGAAAAATAATTATTCCACCGGTTATTAATTATTGAGAATCAATTATTAAATTTCGGCGCAGATAAGACAGAAACACCCGTAGAAAACTTGAGGCATGTAATTTTTATGGTGAGTAAAATTATTAATTAATTATCCAATTTAATCGCCAAATTTCTACTTGAGGTTGTCTTATATTGAAATTATGTCTTGGAAAATTTATCAACAATTTAATATCATTGTTTCGGTAAAATTATTTATAAAACTATTTATTCGTGTGGATTACGTCAGAGAAAATCTAGTTAAAATTATAAAGAATGTTCGTAAAATTTATTTAATGCGCAGAAATAAGCTCGTGTTGAATTTGGAGGGAAAAGTAGCATCGGTTTTAAGCCAAAATTTTAAGAAGTAAATTTGTTAAATCGTGAGAATAAATTACACGTTTTTTTGCGAGCTAATGACTGAAAATTTTAGAGAAAATTAATGTTGTAAAATTTTGGAGTTTAATTTTGTAAATCCGGAAGCACGCTTGAGTCCATCTGACTCCGGGGCGGGAAATCCTAGAAGCCGTTGTATAGACGCCAAGTGGGGTACAGCGGTAGTAAGATAGAAACTACAGTATAGACGCTCCGTATGAGGGTACTGCAGGAATAGGACCTTTTGATAGTTATAAGGATTACACATCGCCCTCGTATACGATAGCCTCTGTACGAGGTGCCTTACTGGCTACCTAGATTAAGTTGAGTCGTGGAGTTCGTGGATTTAGTTATAAGGATTACACATCGCACTTCGTATACGATAGCCTCTGTACGAGGTGCCTTGCTGGCTACCTAGGTTAAGTTGAGTTGAGGAGAGTAGTAGAAGTCGTAGTATTAAGATAGTTGTAAGTGAGATAGTTGTAAGCGAGTTGGGAGTACGTGCAAGTGCACGAGTTGTTAACTTGTTTTATTTTATTGTTGAATAAAATCCGGATATTGTTTAAATAAAGATTTAATTATTTACAGATCACCTTCCTCCACTCTCTCTCTCCCTGTAGATTAATAAGCTCAGCTCTTGCATCCGGTTCCAGGAACCGAGAAAATAAACCTGGTGGCGTCCTGAATAGTATTAGTCATTTATTCGTTGAATATATTGTTATTAATTAAAATTAATCCAGGGGCCATAAGTGCGGGAAATAAACCACCCGTAACAAAACAATGAATTTCCATATCTACACGGAAAGAAAATTGTACGAAAAATTATGATGGAAACATAGTAATTTTTAGTATAGAACATTGTAGTGCCGGACCAGAACTCAAACATTGTAATTTATACGTTGCAACATCGTAAATTTCTATCACTCAAATAAAAAAGAAGTTTAGTTCACCGAAAAAATAATTCCGTGTCACTGAGGAATCGAACCCGGTATTTTCTCCGCCACAGGCCCAAGGCTTAT
>CAJNRD030001124.1:26355621-26374276 GCA_905319865.3 Cotesia congregata
CGCAGGTGTGTGTGTGTGTGTGTGTGTGTGTGTGTGTGTGTGTGTGTGTGTTGTGTGTGTGTGTGTGTGTGTGTGTGTGTGTGTGTGAAAGTATGTGAACCGCGTATAACTTTTGACCGGCTTGACCGATTTGATCGTGGTCGGTGCCATTCGAAAGGGCTTGACCAAACTTAGATTTCGAAAACTATGTGGACCTGTCGTTTTTTGGAATAACTTTTAAACGGCTTTTCTGATCAATTCCAAAAACTAATCAGCTTTTGACATCAAAAAATCACGTCGATCACCGCTAGCCCGGTCAAAATCGGTTGATTCGTTCGTGAGTTATCGTTGTCGAAAAAAAACCGAAATAAATGTTTTTTCGGAATTACATCGAAATTTCTACTTCGATCGATCAAAATTTGAAGATTCTTCATGAGGCCTGAAAATCTGCGTGGAATGCCAACAACCACGTGAAAATCGGTTTATTCATTCAAAATTTATTGTGGTTTGAAAATTCAAAAAGTAGTGGTTTACTATATCTCTCAGACTTTAGAGCTCAAAAGCATAGAAAAGTTATCTTTTTGAGCTCGGAGAGCTCAAAAGAACAGAAATTGTATTTTGGAACTCGAAGAGCTCAAAAACGTCATAGGTGCAATTTTAAGCTCCTAAGTATGGAATTAGCGGGAAGTTGCAGGGATGGGCTTCAGGGTCAACCGTTTACTGAGTTTTTTTTTTCTGAGAATGAGACGTACGACATTACTACATATCCATATAATTACACATAAAGTTATAGTTTCGATAGTCATAACTATCTGAATTCTTTCAGTTAACTTACCTTCTAGTACATTATTAAAATTTAATATAAATCAGTATTTAATTAACTGCATTAATTAAAGAGTGTTCTGATAAATTTTCTTACTACAGGTTGAAGGTAAAGAGAACATCTATAGAGCAGCCGATGATATACATGAAGAGCTGGAGGAAAGTGATCAATGTAAAGTCGATGATGAAGTCTTAAATAGAAATGCAGAATCTGAGCATAGTGAAGATGAAAAAGAAGGTGATAGTAATGAGAAGAACAATGATAATTTTAGAAACTTGTATTAATACTTTTTCTGAAAAAATGCTTTCATTGAGGTACGAAACAGAAATAAATTTTAAGCGGAATCGAGAGGGGTCGAGCTCCGAAGTGGTTGATTTGGCATGGAATACCCCATAGATGTAAAAATTTTATTCTTGATAAGATTTCTTCAATTTTCCATTTTTTTCCAACCTTGAGAAATAATAATTAATAAAATAAAAAATATTTTAAACATCTATATAATTACGAAAGAATATATAGTTAACACAATAAATCAAATGTTTTCGCCGATAAACAATTTAGGTCAAAACGATTTTTGTGACTGAGGCTATTCGATGTCTACAAGAAGTCAAAAAGTAATTGTAAGTAAGCCGTAATAGCTGAACCGTAACATTACTCAGTATACAAAATGCATGCAAATTAACACTTTCGATCAACTTTCTGTCTTATCGATAAATCATAGGTAAGATAAAGTTTCAGACATTGATATCTATTTGCATAAAAAACGACTATAAGTTTAGTGCTCTTGTGCTTTTCCTAATAACAACGTCAGCAAATTGACGTTAATCTGGCAGTAACGTTTGAAAAAAAAAAAAAAAAAAAAAAAAACTTTAGAGCCATTGATTTTTTATTCATATTGATTATTTAAAATAACATTTGGTCTACAATTTCGCTTATATCAATTTGATGCAAAATTCAGACGTTGCTAAAACTATTTTCTTATTAACGATTATATTACTTTGTGCAAATTGACAAAAAATAGACGTATTAAAACTATATTATAATATATTTTAACTTTTTTCATTTTAAGTCAACCTGCTATCCAAGTATGGTAATATAGAAATGTGTTGCCACCGAATAACTCAGTGACCTTGTATTAATAACTAGCTCCATAGTCAAATAAATGTTACATAATAATTGATGTCATCCAAGGAAAAAGGCTCTGATAGCTTTACACTATGAGCGAGAATATGCGGTTCAGTATTTTTAGTGAAGCTATCGTTAAGTTTACGGAAAGTCTTTCTGAATTAAAGTTGCATACTATCTGATGAAAATCTACGTTCGCAATTAGAATGCAATAAGTTAACATCAAGCTTCTAGTCAACCCTTTTCCTACAAATTTACTGAAAGAACTTGCACATTAAATCTTGGCGTCAAATTGCAGAGCAACTCACTAACAACTTAACTAAAACTCTGGCCTTTTCAACTCTTTAGGTTAATTGGTTGCCGATACCGGACGCAGATCGGTAGCAACTTTCAGTTAGCCTGGCTATCAGGGGTGACTACAAGTCTTGTATTTCCGAATATTGCTGTAAGATTGACGCCGACCTGTTAACGCAATCTGGTGTCAGTGTGAGGCACAGATAAGTGACGAACTGACTACAAAAGTAGGTAAGTCAAGATAAACTGTCAGTTTGCATACAAGTCGATATCAGTGCTTGATGTTCTACTTTAATCCAACTTACCCATGTGTCATTGATAAAACAGGTAATCCAATAGGTACTGTCAATCTGTATGCAACTTGCAAGTAAATGATACGTTCTAGCTCCTGCAGTCAGCTTGCCACCAATCTGCGCCTTAGATTGACATCAAGCTACGTTAACAAATAGATGTCAGTTTACGACCAAATGGTTATGAAGGTTTATGTATACGGCAGAGTTGCAAAAATCTTAATGTAAAAAATAATGCAATAATCATTATTTTTTTAGTAGTAATGTAATTTTTATCCATTATTCATTAAAAAAAAATTTTAATGTAAAGTATTTACATTACTCATTAAAAAAAAATTTTTGATGTAAAGTATTTACATTACTCATTGAATAATTAGTGTGTAATTTTTGGTCTTCCATTACGCATTAAAATAAAAAAAGGGCCTTACATTACTTATTATTTATTATATTAGCAATGACTTAGTAAGTTATTAGAAGTCCTGCATTACTTATTTAATGGCAAAATAGGTAATGAAAAACTTTTTATTCTGCATTAAAAAATTATTTTATAAATATTGATATTAGTCATTAAATCAATCAAAAATGGCATGGGGTACTAAATAGGCTTTTTAACTTCAAAATTCAATTTATTAAATTGATTCCAATAAATTTTCTGTCTCAAATAAATTTTTGAAAAAAGGATGTAACAAAATTATTCAAACCTATACCGATTATATTTGAGATATTTAGAAAAAGTTAAAAATTTCTCGTTATAGTTTTTACCAGATCTCGAAGTCCTAAGAAGCTGTCCTAACTATTCCCGCGCCGGTGTCCGTGCAGCTGTGTGTGTGCGCGCGCGCGCGCGCGCGTGTGTGTGTGTGTGTGTGTGTGTGTGTGTGTGTGTGTGTGTGTGTGTAAACTTCTCATAACTTTTGAACGGTTCGACCGATTTCATTGCGGGTGCCGCCATTCGAAAGGGCTTGACCGAACTTAGATTTTGAATGTTTCAAGCAAGTGGTGGTGAATTTGTTTTTTGATCTATTAGAAAAAAAATATGAACCGGTATAATCTCACACTAGACCGCATATTCAATGTCGATGAAACAAGTTTTACGTGAGTGCCTAAGCATCGTGCCAAAATCTTTGCAAAAAAAGGGAAGAAACAGGTAGGTAATTTGACTTCAACGGATCATGGTCAAACTGTCACAGTAGCAGAAATTTGTAGTTCCGCTGATGGTAGTCATTTACCCCCACGAAAAAAAAATAAAAAAAATATATATTTCGAAATATATAAAAAGTATATTTTAAATATATAAAAAAATTAGAAAAACGGTTCACCCTAAAGGCCATCCGTGCAACTTCCCGCTAATTCTATTCCTGGGCGCTTAAAATTGTACTTATGATATTTTTGAGATTTTTAAGCTCAAAAAATGATTTATGTAATATTTTGAGCTTGCTGAGTTCAAAGAAATAATATTTCTATGCATTTGAGCTCTCCCAGCTCAAAAGTCTGATAGAAGTTTCATAGAACACTATTTTTGGAATTTTCAAACCGCAATAACTTTTGAATGGATCAACCAATTTTCACGCGGTTGGCGCCATTCGACGTAGTTTTTTCATCCTCATGAGTGATTTTCAGGTTTTAATTGATCGAACCGAAAATTTCGGAGTAATCCCGAAAAAACACTTTTTTCGGTTTTCTTTCGTTCACGATATCTCTCGAACGAATCAACCGATTTTGACCAGCTTGGTGGCAATCGACGTGGTTTTTTGATGTTAAAAACTGATTAGTTTTTGGAATCGATCGGTAGAGCTGTTTAAACGTTATTCCAAAAAATGTCGGAGTTATGTTGAAAAAATCCTTATTTCCAAATATTTCGTTGAGGATATCTCTCGAACCAATCAACCGATTATTACGTTCTTGGCGGCGATCAACGCGGTTTTTTGAGCTCTAAAAATCATTTTATTTCACCAAAAACGATCCGAAAAGAAATATCGAAGTTATGTGAAAAAAACACTTTTTTCGGTTTTCTTTCGTTCACGCTATCTCTCGAACGAATCAACCAATTTTGACCGGATTGGCGCCAATTGGCGTGGTTTTTCAAGCTTAACGGCGGATTAGTTTTTGAAGTTGATCGATCAAGCCGTTTAAAAGATATTCCAAAAAAACCACTTTCAAAAATGATTTTTTTCTTATTTTTTTGAGATTTTTAATCGGCTCGGTGCCTACATTTCGAAAGAGTAGGACCCGGGTTCGATCCCGGCGCGCACTAATATTTTTCAGTGATTATAAATAAAAAAAAAAAAAAGAATTTGCGTTACACGCCAGCCTCTGTACCGACCGGGTTTTCTGTGATTTTCCCATATAGCTATGAAGGTAAAATGTCATTATAGAAGTACCTCCATACTATTTAAGGTCGTAATGCAAATGCAGGTACTGATTATAACGCGTAAGTCAGCCACAGTCGCAGCACATGTGTGTCGGGCATGAAAGAGAAAATCTCGATATGCAGGAAGGTGGGGACGAAATAAAAGTGGTTGAGAGTTATAATGACGGGATTGATGATTATATTGCGGAGAAAAAAGTAGAGAGACAATAATTCCCCACCCCCTTGTAAAACACTCTACAGTGATACAAGTAAAGCCAACCTCAATTATGACCTCAATTATATTTAAAATATATTTTTTATATATTTCGAAATATATATGGGTCATTCCATGTCAAAACGACCAATAGTTGGAATCGACCCCTTTCGATTTGGATGAATTTTGGACAGAAGTTTTCTTTTATCATAAAACGAAGTTCTGCCAAAAGAAAAAAAATAAAAAAATTTTTTTCGAAAGATATGCAAATTCAAAATTTCGCGATTTTTCCAGTTTTTCAATTTTGTTTTTGCAATATCTCGAATGCTATTATAGATACAGGAATGGGATTTCATTTGTTTAGAAGGGGACACTTGGGGCTATTGAAAATAAAATATTTTGGAAAAAAATTTTGAAAAATGCCAAATTTGTCAAATTTTGAATTTTTGAAAATCGTCAAAAATGAAGACCGCCATTAAAATTTTGGCTCAATTTTTTTTTGTATGATACCTTGTAATGATCTTAAAAGATCCTGAAATTTTTGGATGGGGGTTTTTTTTTTTCAAAAATATGAATTTTTGAATTTCAAAAATAAATTTTTGAATTTCTGAAAAAAATTTATTTTTGTTTTTTGCCACTTCTATACAAGTTAAAGTTATGCAGATACATAATATTGTAGTTTTGAGTATTTACAAATCAAATGCACGACGTGAAAATATTAAATAATGAATTAATTTCAACTTTTATTCATTTTTTAGAGATAATCTAAAAGTCATATATTTTGTCCGTTTCTCGACTTTAATCACAGTTTTTAACCTCAAATAACTCAAACAGATATTAATTTTCTATAAAATTAGAAATGATTTCATGAGAATATCAATTTTTTTATGTTCTTTCCAATACTTATTTACTTACGAATTTTTGCACATACATAGTTCTCAATCTCAAATTACAAATTATTCCTATGTTAATAAGACGACAAGTGGCATCAACAACTTTAAATGAAGTGAAAAAAGGAAAATTAACAAATTCTATCATAAGTTAAGGATGACTTATTTTAAGGATCCAAGATTATGTCTAAAAAATAAATAAAAGTTGAAATTAATTTATTATTTAACATTTTCACGTCGTGCATTTGATTTGTAAATACTCAAAATTACAATATTATGTATCTGCATAACTTTAACTTGTATAGAAGTGGCAAAAAACAAAAATAAATTTTTTTCTGAAATTCAAAATATTTTTTTTGAAATTCAAAAATTCATATTTTTGAAAAAAAACCCCTATCCAAAAATTTGAGCATATTTTAATGGCGGCCAAAATTTTAATGGCGGTCTTCATTTTTGACGATTTTCAAAAGTTCAAAATTTGACAAATTTGGTATTTTTTTTAATTTTTTTCCAAAATATTTTTTTTTCAATAGCCCCAAGTGTCCCCTTTTAAACAAACGCAAGCCCATTCCTGTGTCTATAATAGCATTCAAGATTTGACATGGAATGACCCATATTATTTATATTTTTTTTTCATGGGGGTACCACCTATGTTTGTATTACCTCGTCAAAGATTGAAGAATAAAATAACATCAAATGTTTTGCATGGAAGTTGGGCCGTTTGCCATTTATCTTACTGGATTCAAAATGACCTTCTTTTGTAATGATTCAAGTGGTTTGTTACTCAAGTAAAACCAACCGCTGATCGACCGTTTTTACTAATATTTGATAGTCACAAAACTTAAACCAAAAATATTCAAGTAACTAATTACGCTAGAAAAGATCATGTAATTATTCTCTGCCTTTCTCCTCACACAACTCATAGACTTGAACCCCTCAATGGAGCTGTAATGAAACCACTTTCCAATTATTACAGCACTGAAATAAGAAAATGTTTTCGGTCTCATCCTGGACGAGTAGTAACCCCAAATGATATACCAGATATCTGCTGTGAAGCTTTAAAACAAGCCAGGAAAGCTGATACAATAATTAATGGATTTAAAAAACCGGACTTTATCCATTAAATCGTAATGTTTTTACTGAAGATGAGTTTGTCAAAGTTCGAGCAAGTGTCAATACCGGAACCAACGATGATGAAAAAAAGCGAAATGAATCTCATGAATCTTAAAATAGCCAAGCACTAAGTTTAAGCACAAAATTCCTTTAAGTTGCAACCAATTCAGACCAGTAGATTTTGAGAAATTGCAAAAAAAAGTTCCTTTTTTTTTTTATTTTTTCAAAATATCTCCGAATTGGCTGAATCGATCGACCTCAAAAACTACTTAGCTCTTGACCTTGAAAACCCGCATCGATCGCCTCCAAAAGCGTCAGAATCGGTTGATGCGTTCGTGAGATATCGTTGACGAAAAAAATCGAAAAAAGTGTTTTTTTTGTAATAACTCTGAAATGTTTTATCAGATAAATTTTTTTGTTCCGAATTTTCCATAGAGCCCAAAAAACTACGTCGCCGCTAATCTCGTGAAAATCGGTTCATTCATTCAAAAGCTATAGCAGTTCGAAAATTTAAAAAATCGTGTTGCATCGAACTTTGATCAGACTTTTGAGCTCGGAGAGCTTAAAATAATACGTAAATGATATTTTTGAGCTCGAAGAGCTCAAAAACGTAATAAGTGCATGATATCGTCAAGATGGCGGCGGACACAGATCTAAGTGAGAGTAGCGGAAAAGTTTTTAAATGTCACTCTAATATTAGAGTCCCAAAAATTGTTATATGTATTATCTGTGAAAATGTGTATCATCAATGATGATATATCATCATAATGATTTTGTTCGCATTTTTAAGGACAAAGGTAAATTCTTAAGTGAAATGTTCGTAGTGTGTTCAGCTCACCACGAGGAAGACCTAACCTCAGAAAAAAATATCGAAAAAACACAGCTAACCGAGGAGGTCAGATACTTGATTTCTCAAATAAAATTAAGAGAAAAAGAAAAATGTAAGGAGGATATTAATAAGAGTATCACCATGAACTTAACTAAGGATAACTTACTACTAGATAACACGGTAATTGATGATGATCTTGCTTTACTGAGAGTTGAAAATGATCTACTGAAGCAGCTAAATCAAGAACTACAAGATAAAAATGCATTACTACAAGAGTTAATAAAAATTAAAAATATTAACTCAATCAATCAAGACATAAGTAGTTATGCTAATATAGTTAAACAAAATAATAACAAGAGGGAAGTTGTTTCTGACATAATCATTAAAACTAAAAATAATGATAATAGTAAAACCATGGAAAATGTCAAAAATAAAATACTAGTGGACATTCCAGTACCAATACGAAAGATCATGAACAACAAAAATGGTGAGGTGACCATAAAATGCAAAAATAGAGTAGATGTATCGAGAACTACTGATCTACTAAATGAAAAAAATGAATAAAAACTATCACGTGGACACACAAACTGTCAAAATGCCAAAATTAAAAATTCACGACGTACAAAATGATCTGAACTTACAAGAGCTAGAAGAAGACCTAAAAGATAGAAACTCTTTCATGCATGGTGGTACTTGTAACCTGTTATCAGAATATAAAAATTATCGCAAACAGAGAGTTATAATAATGGAAACTTCTCCAGAAATATATGAAAAAATTGTCAAAAATAACTACAAATTGTTCATTGGTTTTCAGTGTTGCAAGTTATATGACTTTGTAAACATTAGTTTGTGTTTTAAATGTGGACGCCTTAATCATAACAGCAAAAACTGTAAAAATAATGTGAAGTGTCTAAAATGTGCTGGAAGTCACCTAACTAGTGCATGTGACTCCAATACTTTAAAAAGCCTGAATTGTGATTTCTATAATAAAAAATTTAAGCAAAACAAATGTACCAAACACCACCCAAATGAAACAAATAGTTGTGAATACCTTAAGCATAGAATACAAAAATTACTAAATGAGACAGATTACCTATTTTACCAAAAATACCTAAACTCCTAGGTAAAATCCCTGGTCAAGAAGTCTGTATTATCGACGAGTAACATAGATTATATGAAAACATTTACGTATTATGAGCTATTATTATGTGCAATCAAATGGAAGATTTGAGTGAATGTGTAAATATAAACAATATTGAAAGTCAATATGACAGATTACAAGACTTAAATAAAAACTTATCACCAACTGACATGATAATACTACATCTAAATGTCAGAGGCTTAAAATCTAATCACAACAACCTAGAAGTGTTTATTAGTAGATTGAGTGTTAAACCAGATGTCATCGTATGCACAGAAACGTGGAAGCTTGAATACCATAAGGTATTTAATATAGACAAGTATAGTATGTATTACAATGAAGGAAGTGTCAACAAAGCAGATGGAGTGGTTATATACGTGAAATCTACTCTGGAACACACCGTAGAAATCGAAGAAGCAGGATACTGCAAAATACTGGCAACGACTATTAAAAGTAAAAATAGTGCATTTATTAAAATCTCCGGACTATACAGGAGTCATGATATAAATAAAGAAATTTTTAATAAAGATTTATGTAACTATCTAGCAGAGTTGTAAAAATTTTAATGGAAAATATTTTCATTAACTCATTAAATTCAATTCTCTAATGAAATAATTTTCCATTAAAAAATTTAATTTAATTGTGAATGGAAATATTTATCATTAAAAATATTTTTTTAATGATCAGTAAAAATCGTTTAAATTAAAATATTGAATTTAATGGTTAATGGAAATATATAAAATTAAAAATTTTTTTTAATGATTAATGGAAATATATAAAATTAAAAATTTTTTATGATGACTAATGGAAATTTTTAAAATTAGATATTGAATTTAATCGTTAATCGAACTATTTTTCAACTTCCCGCTATGAAAATCAATGATTTTCAAAAAATCGGGAAGATAGTAGTTGTACTCGGATTTTCGAAAATCTTTGAAAAAATTTTCGAAATAACTTAAAAAAAGTATTTTTTTGAAATAATTTATTTAATTAGTGTTGGATTGTTATTGTAGTCGTAATTTAATTAATAGCTTTTGATTGTCGGCGTCGATTGCTATGAAGAATGTCGAAATCAGTTAATTGGTTCGGTAGACATCGTTGTTGAAAAATATAAAACTCTAGCAACCTGCAGTTACTATGTGACCGCCGAGAACTGCCAACTATGAATAAATAAAATTTGTTTAATTACATATTGACTTTCGTTAAATTGCACTGTACTTTCTTAAATATATAAGCTCACTCCGACATTACCCTCATCAAGAGCTTTCATTTGAGTACCCACATCAATTATTTATACACAGAAAAAAAAGTCATCTTGAGTCAAGTAATATTTACTTGATCCAAGTATATTCAACTGAAGATAAAATATATTCTTGAGTTAAGTATATTTTTTTCTTGTTTTGGTCAATCTTGGTTTAAGCAAATATTCCCTAGTTCCAATATGCTTACCAACTTAAGTGAAGGAAAAAACCTCTTAATCCAAGTAAATCATTCTCTTGGTTTTTGAACTTGCTCGACGTACACACAGGCGCATCGAGGCCCGAGTAGAACAGCAGCCGCGCGGAAACCCATTTTCAACATTAAATAAAATTATTGTTTATGGAGCTAGAGTTCCGGGAGTCGAGACTCAGAAAATATTCAACTGAAGATAAAATATATTCTTGAGTTAAGTATATTTTTTTCTTGTTTTGGTCAATCTTGGTTTAAGCAAATATTCCCTAGTTCCAATATGCTTACCAACTTAAGTGAAGGAAAAAACCTCTTAATCCAAGTAAATCATTCTCTTGGTTTTTGAACTTGCTCGACGTACACACAGGCGCATCGAGGCCCGAGTAGAACAGCAGCCGCGCGGAAACCCATTTTCAACATTAAATAAAAATTATTGTTTATGGAGCTAGAGTTCCGGGAGTCGAGACTTTTTTTCAGAAATTTCCTCCTCTTTAAGGATCTTTTTTCTGATTGTTAATATCACTTATAGTTATTGAGTTATTAACGCAACAAATTTCTAACCGTGTACTTTGTATAAGTCGAGCAAATACTTGTATATACAAATATTTTCGTCACTACACACTTAACTGTAAATCAGTAATATAATGGGAAATCAGCAAGTTAAAAATTAATCAAAAATGTCTAATTAAATGAACACAAAAAATAAAAATCATGCATAAGGTTATTTTTTTAAATTTAATTCTTTATTGAAAAAATCTCGGTTTAGTTCCAAAAAATCACGTCGCCAACGTCGGCGCTACTTTCCAAACCAAGAGAAAGATTTACTTAGGATAAGTATATGACATTATTAGTTCAAGAATAAACAAGAACTTGAAACAAGAAGTAAATTTTGAAGAAAATGATTTTCTTGAGTCAAGATGACTTTTTTTTCTGTGTATATTTTATATATTTATATATATTATATATATTGTGACGTTATTTTCTGATAGGGGTCTATGTTAAGTGAACGTCACATGGCACAGTCCTATAAATCTGTCTTTTATTACCTCTAGTAATAACTCAAAATTATTTTATTTGGTTTGAATTTATAATTAATTAAATTGTGATAACTCAGTGGTAGATAAAGTAGATATTTTGGGTATCAAATATAGTTATAGATAGGGGTACAGTATAGTAGTTAAAGTCACGTGGTGTAGTCGCGTTATAGGGAAGGGGTATCGACCCGAACGATCGTCGTCGATCCGGCGAACAGATCACTTGAGTGTCGGCTTCCGCCGAGTAAAGTCAACTTATCGTTCCGGCTTTGCCAAGTAAAGTAAAGTTACAGTCTGGTTCTTGCCGAGTACAGTCGCAGGTTACAGAATACAGCAGAGAGTCGTTTACGGCTTCTCTTGTCAGCCATTTTGAGATACAGCTTTATTGTGCTAAAGACTTCAGTTATGTTACAGCTATTAGTATTGTTTTATAATTTTGTATTTGAGTTATAGTATTTTATACTTTTGGAAAGAGTAAGTTTAGAGTCAGTTAAGTGAAAGGTTAAAGTTTAGTGTGAATTACATTGGCGTCTCGAGCTGGTGGATGAGTCTACGTTGTCGTGGAGCGGGACCTTGGAGTCACCCGACCTCGTAGATGCTAGGCACCTAGCCCTATGAGATTTCCTGGTGATTTACAGAAGTCTGATTGTAATATCAGCGCTCCAGTATAAGGGATTTGAGCTGAGGTTGGAACCGGTATGTCATTTATGGCATTTTTAATTAGTTGGCTACGGCGAGGATTGACCAATCTCGTCGGGAGTCAGCACTTGGTCAGATACGGTACGGGTGGCCGGCCACCGAAGGCAGCTGACCATGCCGGCGGTGGAAGCCAAATGGTCATTTTTGGGAAATTTTTGGCTAGTTTTGATAATTTCTAGCGATCAAAAAGATTATCAAATTACGTTTATGGTTCCAATCCAAAGCCAATCCCCGGAGAATAATCACCAAGGAATATCCTAGCTCGAGGAACGGTATGTTAAAGGTATGTTAGTTTTATTGTTAGTTTTTATTGTTGAAATTATCATGGGATAATTTTTGAGTACGTTTTTAGTTATGATTTTGAGTCAATTTAGTTTTGGAGTTTTATTGAGTATATTTTTGGGTTTTGTAAAGATTATGGGGGTGATTGAGATTTATTATGAGAATTGTTAGAGCTGCAGATTATATTTTAGTTATTATTTTTGAGTTATCACGCTACATTGAGGATTTTGTTAATTATTATTTTATCAGTATATTATTCAGTATATTTTTGTAATATTTATAGTTTGTATCGAGTCACGTTTATGATTTTTGTTATTTAGTTTTGTTAATAAATCAAAGGTCAATCGAATATCTAAGCGTATTACTAATCACATTAATTCCGATCTGTATCCGAATCCCTCCCTCTCTCCATAAACCAGCATACTGAGCGACACCGTAGTTTACCTGTCTTTCCACTTTAGCTACCAGTCTCAGGTTCTAGTTTTTATTGAGTTTTAGAGTATTTTTCGTTTTGAGTTACATTTATTGAGTTTTGGTAATTTCTCTTGTGTTAAAAATTATCTGGCGCCTTGGGTTTTAGTTGAGACTGGAAGCGAGAGTGAGAGACAGAAGTATAACCAACATTGAGTAATCTGCTATGTCGTAGTAAATCTACCCGATGTTAAAATTTTGGTTATAATATGTATATGTGAAAAATATATCAAAAATGCATGTGGGTACTCAAATGAAAGCTCTTGATGAGTGTAACATTGGGATGAGCTTATATCTTAAAAAATTTCAATAATTAAGAAATTACGTCGTATTTTGTCTACTGATGATATTTTCTACGAAATAAGCTCATCCTGAAGTTACACTTATCGAGACTTTTCATTTAAGTACCCACATTAATTTTTCATATATTTTTCTTACTACGCTGGTCGAAAGTACGGGGTTCCCGCTGCGATTCCACGGCAGAAAGCCTCACATTCATGCCGTGGTCGAGTCGCGCATGCGCTCTACGACAGGGGGCCGAAAAAATGTATTCATGCACTGACAACGAGTCACGAGGCGGCAGAAAGTCCGAAAGTCGGTAGTCGCACTCACTCTATTACTTATGTATGCAAGCCTAACCTTACTTGTGATTGTTATGAATGTATCTGTCTTAATTACAGAAAATTACAGAAAATCTAATTACAGAAAATAAATATTTATTTTAATGAAATGAGACTTGTTAAATATTTAAATTACAAAAAAAAAAACGAGAAATATTTTTTATTCTGATAGATATTCTCAAATAAATAAATTCATTATTGAACAAGTAATTATTTGAAAAAATACACAAACAGATTTTTTTCTTAATTTTTTTTTCTATGCATTTTACGATTATGATTTCATTTTTCTGTTCTTTTTTTTATTCTTAAAATCAGAGTTAGTTTATAATATATTTAAAACTTTAAATTTATTTAATTAAATTAGAATCTTTTCTCAAAAGAAAGTAGTAATATGAAAAATTATATATTAATATCTTTATTGACAGGTGTATTTGATGCCTGCTCCCCCGACCAGCAGCACATGTCGCTTCGCTTCGCTCGTGCCGCAAATGTCGGGGGCAGGCATCAATTTTTTTCAACGTAATTTTTAAGGTACTTTCGACCGCATAGCAAGAAAACTAGTATACACTACATGGGCAGAAATTTGAGAGCCCTGAACTGCGCACCATGTGCCCGAGGCGAAGCCGAAGATAAAAAAAAAAAAAATTATATTTCTAATGTATTTAATCTTAAATTTGTGATAAACCACAATCTGCAAGTAGCAAACCACAACCTGCAAGTAGCAAATTTCCTACGAATATATCACAAATATAAATAATGCTGTGAAGCGGGAAAGAATAGTAAATACGGATAATTATTACGTGAAGCGTTCCAACATTCACGTAACAGGATATTTTGGTAGGAAAGGATTGAGAAAGGATTGTGGAGAGGATCATCTTAATGTGAGTGTATAGAATATGCGAGAAAAATTATTAGATAGCTCGGACTGGGATTCGAACCCAGAACTTTCCGAAGACATGTCGGCTACTCTACCATTTGAGCTATCCGGTCTATACTAAATTTCCTTTCATTTATTCTATATACATTAAGCCACACCGTCCATCTTACGGCTAGCATTTTTAACAAATATAAATAATGCTGTGAAGCGGCAAAGAATAGGAGTTACGGATAATTATTACGTGAAGCGTTTTATATATGTCAATGTATAGATGCAGGAATCTCAACTTTCTGCCCTTGTAGTGTAATATACTATTTCATCATTCCGAGGCCAAAAGTTCAATTTTCTTCTGTTTTATTACATGAAGAAAGTAACTCATTTCGACTGCTCACAATTAGTGACAGTTTCAATTACTGTATTTTTTTGTTTTATTTTTCTTCCCGTGACATTAATGTCAACACGATTATATAATATACGCGAAAATAAAATTGTAATTTAATTATATGTGTAGTTTAAAATAATAAAATTTGTTCACTTATATAAACAAAATAATTAAATAAAATATAATAAAAATAATAAATTAAATAATATAATAAAAAATTAAAATTATTTATATAAATTTAAAGTTTTTTGTGATTTTTACGAGAATTTGAATCAAAATATCAATAAATAAACAAACTTGTTTTTATTATTTTTATAAAAAAAAAAAATATAAAATAAACAAACTTGTGTATAAAAAAAATTAGAAAAACGGTTCACCCTAAAGGCCATCCCTGCAACTTCCCACTCATTTTGTACTTAAACGCTTCAAACTACACATTACGTTTTTGAGCTCTTCGAGCTCAAAACTCTAATAGCAGTTTAAAGACACAATTTTTTGAATTTTCAAACGGCAATAACTTTTGAATGAATGAACCGATTTTCACGCGGTTGGCGGCAATCGACGCAGTTTTTGAAGCTCCATGAAAAATTTTCAAGTTTAAATCGATCGAGCCATGAATTTCGAAGTTATTACAAAAAAACACTTTTTTCGATTTTTTTCGACAACGATATCTCACGAACGCATCAACCAATTCTGACGTTTTTGGTGGCGATCAATGGAAGTTTTCAAAGTTAAGAGCTGATTAGTTTTTGAGACCGATCGGTTCAGCCAATTCGGAGATATTTAAAAAAAATAAAAAAAAACAACTTTTTTTTCACTTTTTTTGCATTTTCTCGAAATCTACCGGTTTGAATTGGTTCCAACTCTCAGAAAATCTAAGTTTGGCGAAGCCCTTTCGAATGACACCAACCGCGATGAAATCGGTCATGTCGTTCAAAAGTTACAAGAGGTTTACACACACACACACACACACACACACACACACACACACACACACACACACTCGGGGTAGAAGAGATACTGCTACCGGGCGCGTCTCCCCGAGCGGATGGGAGAACGCTCGCTGTCCTTGGATGACACTTGGATAATCTCTTAGTTGATGGGGTACAGCGGGTAGGAGTCAAGCAAAATAACCAAACAAAATACGCTCCCGTGGACAAAACTCCCCTTTAATGGGTTGGTCACACTAACTGACCGAACAAGACGATCGGTCCCTGCTGTAACTCACTGGGAGTGTCCGGAACCTGTATCGCAGTTTCCGACGATGCAGGCCACGGCTGATGTGAGCTTGCTCTGCCGAGGTGTAAGTTGCAGTAGTGGATCAGGAGCCAGTCACTTCGGGCCTTGATCAGGAAGTACGCAGTGAGTGTTAGAGATCGGAATCTTCACCGCCCCGAGCGAGTCTAGTCCGTCCGTGTATTCCGGGACTGGCTAAGTGTCGGCTAGGCCTCAGGGAACTGGGGTAGGAGCACTATCTCCGAGGGTACACCCGTTCCTAGTTATGACAACCCGCTCCACTCCGTACGATGCGCTGGTGAATCAAAAAGCATGAGTGATTTACAGGAAACAAACAAGAGTGGAAACGGGCTTCATGCCCAACAAGCAGCGATTGAAGCAAGTGCTGAAATGAAGAGAACGCAAGCGCTGGAGCACCTTGAAAAGCTGACCATTGAGCTACAAGAGTTTGTCCAAACTAAGGTCAACATCCACAAGGAGATTAAGACCAAGACAACCGGTGTAGTCAATGCTCTTAGAAGATACAAGAAACTGGACGAGGAATGGCAGTCATCACGACGACTAACGCCTCGCATTACGCCAGAGAAAGGCAGTCAAGCTGTTTTTGAGACAGAGGAATCAATGGACACCGGTGCCGATGGTGACGGTGAATCTGTTGCTGACGACAAGAGTGAAGGTGCTCCCAAGTCTAATAAGAGGAAGGACCGAAACTCGCCAGATCCAACAGAAAGGCGAGTGGCAAAGAAGAAGGACCTGAAGTCAAGTCCTCCGAAAGACGTGACGAAGCAGAACGCCGAAAATAAAGACGCAGCTGCCTGGCAAAACGTCCAATCAAGGAAGGAGAAGAGGAGACTAGCCGAAGAGCAGCTCCTAAAGCAGACTGCGAAGGAGCCCAGGCCGGAGCGTAAGCGGGAAAAACCCCGCAAATGGATCAGACCCGACGCACTGATCATTCGCCCTGCCGAGAAGGAGAAATACGCCGAGATTCTGCGTCGAATCAAGCAGTCCGTCCCTGATGAACATGTCCGTACGACTGTAAAAATCCACAAGACCAATACCGGGCCATGCTGATCACACTTTCAAGAAAGAGTGCTGATAGAGGCGAAGCCCTACAAAAGACCATCGCGGACATCATTAAAGAGGAAGCCAAAGTGATATGCAAAGGACCACAGGAGACTATCGAGATCCGAGACATCAATGACGACACGACGAACGCAGATATTCAAACTGTACTGAAAAAAGAAGCTGGAGAAATCTATGAAATACCTCTGGAGTCGATCAAGATCCGTAAAACCTACAGAGGTACTCAGACTGCTACAGTAACGCTACCAGCGACAACTGCACAGAAGTTACTAGAAGGAAACAGCAAAGTGAGAATTGGTAGGGCCAACTGCCGAATAAGAGCAACGAAGAGACCTGTCCAATGCGTCAAATGCTGGCACTTTGCGCACTTCGGATCCCAGTGCAAAAGTAAAGTCGATCGGTCTAGGCTTTGCATCAGGTGCGAACAAGAAGGGCACAAGATTGCTGATTGCGAAAATCCAGCCAAATGTGCATTATGTGCTGAGATTGAAAGTGTAGAGAATGTTGCCCACCATGCCGGTACATAAGTGCCCGGTATTTCAGAATGCACTCCAGAAGTTAACGAACAAACAAGCATGAGGATACTGCAGCTCAATCTCAACCATCGTGAGGCAGCGCATGACCTGCTCATGCAACCCGTGCGAGAACTAGAGCTTGACTTGGTACTAATAGCAGAGCCATATAAACACCTGAGTACCCAAAGGGAGACGCAAGTTCTATTGTAGATCTCACCTTCGTCAGTAGCAGCCTCACCCGAGGTAATATCAACTGGAAGGTGATGGATACCTACACAGCCAGCGACCACAACGCGATTCTCTGGGAAATATTAAACGCCCAGAGCCCGAGAAGACCTAAAGAGCAACTTAACACCATTGGTTGGAAGGTAAAAACGCTTGATCCAAGTGCATTGTTAGTAGCTCTCAATAGTGACCAGATTATCGCAGGCTGCGCAGAAGAGAAGACCAAGGACCGGATGAAAAGAGTGACCCAGGCGTGCGACGCCAGTATGTCTCGCAGACGTAGCATGAACACAAGACCTTCCGTTCACTGATGGAACGACCACATCAGCGCCCTTCGTAAAGAGAGTCATCAAAAGAGAAGAATATCTCAGCGTGACTACCGACGAACTAACTCTGTGGAACTATTTGCAGAGTACAAAAAGGCCCGCCGTGAACCATCAAAGAGAGCAAAAGAAGATGCTGGAAAGACCTTATATATGAGGTGGATAAAGACGTGTGGGGTAGACCTTATAAGGTGGTTATGACCCACCTGAAAAAACAACAAATGCCATCACCTACGTGTCCCCAACTTCTTCAGAAAATCGTCACTGCACTGTTTCCACACCAACGCAACTTCGATTACCAGTTCGCGCCAGGCGAAGTGGACGACATCCCACCTGTCACTGAAGAAGAACTGCTAGAGGCTTGTAACCGTGTAGGGAATAATAAAACGCCGGGATTGGACGGAATCTCTAATT
>CAJNRD030001124.1:26430522-26440744 GCA_905319865.3 Cotesia congregata
TTCCTAGGGTTGGGTACTCAGGTGTTTATATGGCTCTGCTATCAGTACCAAGTCAAGCTCTAGTTCTCGCACGGTTTGCATGAGCAGGTCATGCGCTGCCTCACAATGGTTGAGATTGAGCTGTAGTATCCTCATGTTTGTTTGTTGGTCAACTTCTGGAGTGCATCCTGAATAAGGGGCACTTATAGGTACCGGCATGGTAGGCAACATTTTCTGCACTTTCAATCTCAGCACATAATGCACATTTGTCTGGATTTTTACAATCAGCAATCTTGTGCCCTTCTTGTCCGCATCTGATGCAAAGCTTCGACCGGTCCATCTTGCTTTTGCACTGGGATCCATGATGTCCAAAGTGCCAGTATTTGAAGCATTGAATAGGTCTCTTCGTTGCTCTTATTCGGCAATTAACCCAACCAATCCGGATTTTGCTACTTCCATCCAGTAGTTTCTGTGCTGTTGCTGCTGGTAGAACTACTGTGGCAATTTGAGTACCTCTATAGAATTTACGGATCTTGATTGCCTCTAGTGGTATCTCACAGCCATCTCCAGCTTCCTTCTGTAGGGCACCCTGGATGTGGTCCTTAGTTGTTTCATCATCGATGTCTCGGATCTCAATTACCTCCTGTGGTTCTTTGCAGGTTACTTTTGCGTCTTCTTTCAGTATGTCTGCAATGGTCTTTCTCAATGTTTGGCCTTTATCGGTGCTCTTTCTTGAAAGAGTTATCAGCATATCTCCAGCATTGGTCTTATGGATCTTCTCTACCGTATTGCGGACCTGGTCATCAGGGACGTCCTGTTTTATTCGACGCAGGATCTCGGCGTACTTTGCTTTCTCTGTCAGCCTGATAATGAGGGCATCCGGTCTGATCCATTTCCGCGGTTTCTTTCGCTTAGGCTCTGGCCTGGGCTCCTTTGAGGTCTGCTTTGCGAGCTGCTCTTTGGCTAGTCTTCTCTTCTCCTTCCTTGATTGGACGTCTTGCCAGGCAGCTGTGTCTTTTTTTTCGGCGTTCTGCTTCGTCGCGTCTTTCGGAGGACTTGGCTTCTGGTCCTTCTTCTTTGCCACTCGTCTTTCTGTTGGATCTGGCGAGTTTCGGTCCTTCCTCTTATTAGACTTGAGAACACCTTCACTTTTGTCTTCAGCAATAGATTCGCTGTCCCCATCGACACTGGTGTCCATTGATTCCTCAGTCTCAATAACAGCTTGACTGCTTTTCTCTGGCGTAATGCGAGGCGTTAGTCGTCGTGTTGCCTGCCAATCCTCATCCAGTGTTTTAATTCTTTGCAGGGCGTTGACTACGCTGGTCGTCTTTGTCTTGATCTCCTTGTGAATATTGACCTTGGATAGGACGAAATCCTGCAAGTCAATGGTCAGCTTTGCAAGGTGTTCCAGTGCTTTTGTTCTTTTCATTTCAGCGCTTGCTGTTATCGCTGCTTCTTGGGCATGAGGCCCATCAATACTCTTGTCAATTGCTCTCTGTTGTGTACTCCCTGTAGCATTTCCAGACAGCAGAGCCATGGGGTCCACCCGGCTGTCGTAACGGTCGCTTGATAACGACAAGTTCGGGCCCGTTTGCACGCCTTCCCTCGCCGGCATTGAGGTATCCATCCTCTGTACTGTAAACGATGTTTGAATATCTTCTGATATTTCCATATCGTTGTTTGGTGTTGTTCATTTAGCACTACCCGGAGAGCACGTGTAGGGTGTTAAAGCAGTACCTACGGACGCGAACAACGCTACCCTCGTCTTGTTAGGTCAGTTAGTGTGACCAACCCATTAAAGGGGAGTTTTGTCCACGGGAGCGTATTTTGTTTGGTTATTTTGCTTGGCTCCTACCCGCTGTACCTCATCAACTAAGAGATTAAGTGTCATCCAAGGACAGCGAGCGTTCTCCCATCCGCTCGGGGAGACGCGCCCGGTAGCAGTATCTCTTCTCGCCGTCGTGTGTGTGTGTGTGTGTGTGTGTGTGTGTGTGTGTGTGTGTGTGTGTGTGTGTGTGTGTGTGTGTGTGTGTGTGTGTGTAACTTTTGAACGACTTGACCGATTTCATCGCGGTTGGTGTCATTCGAAAGGGCTTTACCAAACTTAGATTTCCTGAGAGTTGGAACCAATTCGGACCGGTAGATTTCGAGAAAATGCAAAAAAAGTGAAAAAAAAAAAGTTTTTTTTTTATTTTTTTTAAATATCTCCGAATTGGCTGAACCGATCGGTCTTAAAAACTAATCAGCTCTTAACCTTGAAAACCCCCATCGATTGCCACCAAAAATGTCAGAATCGGTTGATGCGTACGTGAGATATCGTTGTCGAAAAAAATCGAAAAAAGTGTTTTTTTGTAATAACTTCGAAATTTATGGCTTGATCGATTTAAACTTGAAAATTTTTGATGGAGCTTAAAAAACTGCGTCGATTGCCGCCAACCGCGTGAAAATCGGTTCATTCATTCAAAAGTTATTGCCGTTAGAAAATTCAAAAAATTGTGTTTTTAAACTGCTATTAGAGTTTTGAGCTCGAAGAGCTCAAATTGACACAAAAATAATATTTTTGAGCTCGAAGAGCTCAAAAACGTAATGTGTAGTTGAAGCGTTTAAGTACAAAATGAGCGGGAAGTTGCAGGGATGGCCTTTAGGGTCAACCGTCATCCTAATTTTTATTGTAGGGATTCAAATATCAAATTGTAAGAGAAATCCATAGTTGCGTGGCATATCATCCGTAAGATACCTGTAGAGACGAGCTTCTGATTTTAACAATTCGACAAAAGCCCGGATCTACAGGGTAGATCACGAATGTGCCTATCTTTTAGTAAATTACTCACACAGTTCTATATGTATATATTCTATGAATCCTTAACATCTTTTGTTACCTGTATCAGTCCTAAGTTATTTCTACTCAGAAAAATTATTATCACTCATAAAGAAATCTTATTATCATACTCACATGTAAATTCCCATATCCGGTAATAATAAACAAAATTTTTAATATTCTCGTAAAAAGTCTTACTGTTAAATTAAACGGTTACTAAGACATCTTTGAACACAATTTTCACTTCTTTATTACTAACTTATTATTCACCTTTTAATATTTTAAATCGTATAACTCCGTTCTGTTGGTCCCATAATAGACCTGCTCCAAATCTAAAAAACATTAAATACAAATTATAACATTATACTGCATAATGCATCAATCAGTAACCAATAGTTTACTCAAGATCAACCTTTTGGGTGACCCTTTAGAATAATTTTGAAAACGTTTAAGAACTACCGCTCAAATCGTTTCTATGTGCACACTGAATCGAAACACGCACTACAGTAGCATTTTACCACTTGACTGGTCATACAAATCGTGGGAAGTACTACGTCAATCTATCAGGCGTACTAGAATAAAGATAACAAGACTTAATTTTAATTCAAGAGCCAAATTTGTATAAATGGTAACTTTACAGTTACCACCATGTAACGGAGTGATTGTTACCCGTTAAAAGCCCTTTTATCCGCACCCATTATGTTATCGACGGATCACAGAGCGCTGTGATCTGAAGCCCTCGTAGTCATAGTTTGACACTTGTGAGTGAGTCCCCAAGGTGGAGGTGTCGGCGTAGTGAGAGTGGGGAAAGAAGAGGAAGAAAGAAACGCACCGACAAAATTCGGAAGATTCATTGTGACCGAACAGTCAAGCCGAATAGACACGTAAAATTTACGTAAGATCTATCCCAGGTAATTATTTTATTTCTCTCGACCTTATGGAACGAAGCGATAAAACTTTATTAATTAGTGCTTGCTAGGCCGTTCTGCCAGCTTGCATTAGTTAATTTTAATTTGTAATAAATATTAATGCCGATTTGCTGTTACAGGAGAATAATTGCCGGGGAGTACGTGACGCGACGCGGTGACCAGGTCTTTACCGCCAATTCAAGTAGCTCGCCGGGGAGATCTTGGTACCAGCATCGAGACGAGGAGCTCGCAGTTCATCAGATGAGTGCGCAATTAGAATTATAAAAAAACGCCAGGTACAAATAATATGGCTCAATAATCTCTCGGTGGTGCGGTATCAGCCAGGCATTGAAATCGGCTGAAGGTCATCGCCATTTTGTGTTCGGTTACAATCATTAGTTTAAGAATTACGTCGTAGAATTTACTTAATTATTATATGGAAATTTATTTATTAGAATTTACTCGGAATATTATTTGGGATATTATTTAAAGTATTATTTAAAATATTATTTAGAAAATGTTTGAGAATTTATTGAAAATAAGATGCAGAGTTTATTTAAGAATTTATTTAAGAGAAAAGTCCAGAATAAAATTTAGAATAAAGTTAAAAGCAAGTCAGGAATAATTACTAAATAATTAATTAACAAAGCTAGGAATTATTTCAGATTGTCAGTTAATTACGTAGGCAGAGCTTGGATTGACTTTACCAGGAATAATTTCGGTTGGTCAATTTATGACTTTGGTGCCATGTAAAACAATTTGTCTTTGATAATCGAGTTTGGTTGGATTTATTCAATTAATTGCTTAAAGTAAAATCAGTAAAATGTTTTAGAGGAATTTTAGTAAAAATCATTTGAAGTAAAATTTATTAAATTCAGTAAAATAATTCATAATAAAATTTAATTGTTTAAAATAAGATCATTTGCAATAAATTTAGAATCAGTCAAAATTGCTAGAAAATTGTTAAGGTAAATTTATTAATTAAAAGTAGAAAACGAAACTTGTAAAAATTCGTTTGGGAAAAAAAATACCGAAGTCGAGCGACAAAGACGCCAGACCGAGCGAGAGCGTCAGCCATCTTGTCCCTCGCGAAGCGTATACAAGATACGAAGACCTCTCGATATTAAATATTTAATTGTTGTATTATTAAGACCACGACATTAAATTAATTAGGAATTTTGAACCGATAATGATTTTAACTGGGAATTTAGATTAAGAACTTTATAAATAAATTAGGAACTCGGGTTTTGTAAATTAATTAATGGAATAAGTGGATCCAGGCGTCAAGTCGGATTTCATTTGATTTTGGGAAATTAATTTTGTTAATTTGGAAAAATAAATTTGTAAGATCCGGAGTAATCGTATTGTTGCAAATTTACTCCCCATGTACAACAAACTATTTTCAGTCTCTTTCTTAATATTTCTTATATTATTTCTTTATTATTACTGTTTATATTCAATTTCCCCTTATAACTTTTGTAATATCAATATGTACAAAGCCGTTTGGCATTAAGCTATAATAAATAAATAAATAAATAAATAAATAAATAAATACTTAGTGGGTTTGAAAATAATAGAGTGGGTGGGTTTAGTGCTAAGTATTGTAGTGTTGCCTAGGGATTCATGGTATCCTCCTCTGCTTCCTGGGCACACTTAGAGTCCTTTGCATAGACGCCCGGGTCGGGGGTGCAAGAGGCATAAGTATTTTAAATAAATATTGTGGATGTGTGTGGAAAATATTATTGCAGTGTGTCGAGTCGAGTCGTACCTATACGATAGACCATGAACGTGTGTGTGTGCAGAGTAGAATCATGCATGTATTGTACTATACAATTACATCTATATCTGTTGAGAGAGAGCGTGGGCGTACGAAATCAGATGACTATATCTATATATTAGATCTAGCTTCAACGAGAATTTTCTCGAACAATTTTGGGAGATATCGTAGGCGACAAGTTGCGGCGGATGCGCAGAACGGTATAGCGCCGATCGGGGCCATATAGGAAAAACCAAATTTACTCGTGCGGTGGCCAGTACCACCAGTTGCTCTGAGGCCCTTGAATCAGAAGTAATTTTCACGCAATCGTTCTCGCATATTACGCATCATACAGTACAATTGAGACATTCTCAAAAATCACGTCGTTTAACATCATTTTATTTACTATCATTCGAATCATATTCACGAATTCAATTATTTTCGGTGAAACGCAATTTTATAGAAATAATACGGTAATTCGGACTAACGCCATACATCCGAACTCTCTCTCACTCTTTTGGGTATTGACGGCCTGTGGTTTTGATCGTGCCTCCTTGGCTTTGATCGTTTCTCTCTCATACACATACAATTTAACAGCACTCTCCAGAAGAGTCATCAGTATTCGCCTACATTTGGCAATACGCATTAAACTATTCTCACCAAGAGATATTTTATTATTCAATAGCTCAGGTCCTTCCTGACGAAATAACAATAGCTCAGGTCCTTCCTGACGAAATAACAATAGCTCAGGCTAGATCCTGACGAAATAACAATAGCTCAGGTCATATCCTGACGAAATAACAATAGCTCAGGCCAGATCCTGACTAAACAACAATTACACATTCACACACATTTATTTCTTGTAATTATCATCGAGGAGGTTTTTTATCTGATCATCAGATTTTTCCTCCTCTGGGACAATAAATTTCTTCCTGTTGTCCCAAACATCGAGTGTAATTCATTTAAAGTTCCTATCCATTTACACTAATAATCAAAATCAATTTTTGAAAAACTGAAGCACGAAATCTCGGCACTTTGACGAGGTTTCGAAAAAACACAGTGTAGCCTAGGGATTCATGGTATCCTCCTCTGCTTCCTGGGCGCACTTAGAAGCCGTTGTATAGACGCCGGATTTGGGGTACAACGGTAGTAAGTTAGAAACCGCAGTATGGACGCTCCATATGAGGGTACTGTTCGGGAATAGAAACTATGATAGAAACCGTGATAGGACGCTCCATAAGAGGATATCGTCGGGATTAAGTTGATTTGATATTTTGTAAGGGGTTTTTATTGTGTATTAAGAGTTGGTTAAATAAAATGAGTTGTAAAAATGAATTTCTTGTTATAATTTCTGTTTCCTTCCTGACAATCTCTTACGACCCTGAGTCTTCACTCCATGTTCTGGGCCAGTTTCTAGATACTGTGGGAAAATCCAGTAGAAAAACCATAATCGTAGTAGAAATCCTTTCAATTCCTAATAAAGAAGTTGTATCTGGATGTCATTGCTTCTCTGTTCAATTCCCGCATGAAAAAACTATATATGGCTGAACATATATGGAAAGTTATATGGGGAATATGTGATTATATATAGCAGCAAAATTATATATATCAAATAATAAATATTTTGTTAATATAATGAAGATATATTTGATTCAATATAAATTCAAATATATTAGTGCCGTATATTACTTAGTGTATGTTATAAAATATACTATTATTATATAAAAATTACTTATATAGAAAACTATAAAATAGATAAATATATTTTTGGTAAAATATATGTTGAGATAGATTATTACTGTATACTTTCATTTATAAAATTTTAATTATATGGCAATATATATTATTTTATTGTAAAATATCATACATAATACCAGATATTTATGATATGTCAAAATAGCTCAAAACGGAAAGATTAATAAAAAAAAAATTAGTAGGTTGTCGCATATCTTATGTTTCAAGAGCAACTTGATCAATCGAGTTTACGGTCGAAGCAAATCTGAATTTCAGTAAATTCGTAACACATCAAGAAATATTTTCTTTTTTTTTATAACTTTTTTTTAGAGAATTATTTGGCCTCAGCATTCTATTGTAATTTTGGTACTAATGCCAATATTAAAATTATATTGAAAATATAATTTAAAGTATATTTTAAATTATACTGAAAAATACATTGTTTTTATACTATTTATAATATAGTGTTGATTATAATATGTACGATATATTTGATCATATATAGCTGAAAATATAATTGAAATATATGTTATGAGTATAACATCAATACATAATACTACATATAATATTATTGTATATATAAAACGGCAAAATTTTACTTACTTATAACTTTTTTTCAGATGATTATTTGGCCTCAGCATTCTATTGTAATTTTGGTACTAATGCCAATATTAAAATTATATTGAAAATATAATTTAAAGTATATTTTAAATTATACTGAAAAATACATTGTTTTTATACTATTTATAATATAGTGTTGATTATAATATGTACGATATATTTGATCATATATAGCTGAAAATATAATTGAAATATATGTTATGAGTATAACATCAATACATAATACTACATATAATATTATTGTATATATAAAACGGCAAAATTTTACATATGGGTCCTTATATAATCACATATATTTTTATATATGTAAAATATAATTTTTTGTACATGATGAAGTATATATGCTTTTTCATGCGGGTGTATTCGTTCATTTCGAGTAATTACGAAATAATCAAAGAGAAAATAGCTTTTTTTTTTATTCTTATAGGGTAAACCTGCCAGTGAATGACCGATCTGTTGCCGGTACTGATAATTTAGCTTATTGTAGTCATAATTAACTTCAAAACTGAACTTGACCGTTTTAATTGTATTCATAAATTATTTTTATTTCGATTTTTATAGTAATATTGTCTTCTTTATCTTCGTACATTTTACAAATTTAATAAAATGAGTCTGATAATACAAAACCCAGTGAATGACCGTACTTTTCCATTGAATGACCAGGCTCAATCCAGTGAATGACCAATGTGCAAATTTATAAATTACAACTTTGAAATTATTTTTCCTAGGGATTTGTTTACATAAATGAGAAACTAATGATTGTTTTTAACACAATAAAATTTGTATTTATTTAGTACACGGAAAGAAAAATATGAGAACTATTCCCATAATTTTATGGGAACAGTTCCCAGGAAATTATAGGAACTGTTCCCATGAATTATGGGAACTGTTCCTAGAATTATAGAAAATTTTCCCAGAATTATGGGAACATTTCCCATAATGATGGGAATGGTTCCTATAATTAGGAATGATTCCTATACAATTATAGAAACCATTCCCATAATATTATGGGAAATATTCCCACAATGATATAGTAATGGTTCCTATATCATTATAAGAACTATTCCCATAATGGTATGGGAAGCATTCCTAGAATATTATAGGAATCATTCCTATACCATTATGGGAATCATTCTCAAAATAAATATCTATCATCATAAATTGACTATCGACGAGAATGATATGAAACCTTGGAAAGAAACAAATTCAAGTCAAGTCCTTTGCAATGACACTAAATTTCACTAAAAAAATCGATTTCATCATGTGACTATCCAGGAGACAAAATTGTTCTTATTCTCTTAATAATGTAAATTATTATTATTTAATTATTATTGATATTGTTTTAACTATTATTGACGACCACATGAAAATCATGTTGCTGTCACATGAAAGTCAAATTAAGGTATCCATAAACTTAACATATAATTGACATTTAAAAAGTTTACATATATATGAATAATTTTTTACTCTATCACATTTATTTTGTTATTACATATTATGCAAGTGTTTAAGACAATACAGCAAAATAAACGTACGGTCATTCACTGGTAGTAGCAAATATCGAACTTACCAATAAATGACTAGTCAGTTATTTACTAGCAAAGCACACTTATCAAATAAGTCAGTGAATGACCGACGCCAAATTAATATAAATAAATTATTAAGTTAAATTATATCCATTATAGGTCAATTTTAATATTAGTTTATCTACACAAATGTCTATAAATTTTGTATTTTGGACAAAAAGTAATTATTTATAACTAAAATTCACAGTTTTCTTAGTAGCCGTTTTCACAGAATTTTGTCAAAATTTTATAGTTTTCTAGAAGTTCTCGGATTCTCGATATAATTTTTATGAATGTTGAAAATACACTTTTAAATTATTTTAATTTGTGGAGATTAAATATTGAAAAATATATGTAAGATTACAATTATGATTGAGCATTGACAGTTAACTAAATTTTTGGATTTTTATAATCATTATTTTCATTACCGGTCATTCATTGGCGGGCGGTCACGGACTGGACGGTTTACCCTAGGCTAAAACTATTTCTAGACAAACTCTAATTTCAACCAACTATAATCAGATGATCACCCGATTTTTATCTTCTATTTATTTGGTGTTTGCAGATTAAATTAAGCGAATAAATTACAAAAACGCTCGTCTATGAATTAAACTAATCATATCATTAAAAAGTTAGTTTTATTTACTCTAAATTATGAATATTGTTCATAATTATTAGAAATAAAACTAATTGTAAAAATTTGGCTTGGACATCAATGAACCTGAGTTCAAGAATGTTTCTAGTCGCAATACCACCGAAAAGTCTTATTATCCCCGCGAGGTCGTCACTATGTCTGTATGCGTGTGTGTGTGTGTGTGTGTGTTTGTTTTTTTTTTTCCTT
>CAJNRD030001124.1:26469959-26482987 GCA_905319865.3 Cotesia congregata
AGTAAATACATCTAAAAAGTTTCTTTGTTAGACCAAATAAAACCTCCTAAAAGATGAGCTTGATATCTTGAAAATTGAGCTGGCGCATGGGGGGAGGCTCCCCTTTCCCATTTAAAATACATTGAAAAAAAAACTTTTTGCTGTATTTTCATCGTAAATCGTCGAAAAAAATTTTTTTTTAAATTTCCGATTTTGGTATCTTGTAGGAAATTAAATTCTCTACAAAAAAAAGTCTTTTTCTGCCCTCCGGCCGGAAAGTGGCAACTTTCTGGCCGCTGCGCTAAACAAAGTTGCCACATTCCGGCTACGTCGAGCAGAAAAATAGTATACACACCTTGGCCAGTAAAAAGTAAAGCCTCAGACCACATGTTTGTCAACCTCGGCTTCGCCTCGGCCAACAGTTACATGTGGTCTGAGACTTTTCTTATTTTACTGGCCTAGGTATGTAATATACTATTTCATTTTTTCGCTAAAATGCATAGGAAAAAAGTTACAGAGCTTTAAAAAACGAAAATTATAAAAAGTCAAAAATAACTTTTTTTTTTATTTTCGACATCAAATTATTTTATTTCGTAAAATTCTTTACTTAATTTATCTATATTCAGTCTGTCAATTATATCTAAATTTGATCTGTATAGAAGATTTGATATGTATAGAAGAAAAAAAATATATTTATTTATATTATATATGGGGCATTCCATGCCAAATCGACCACTTTTGAACCCGACCCATTTCGATTTTTCCGAAATTTTGGTATCTTTCTCTACCCTATTGAAAACAATCGAATTTTCTATTGTTTATAGAACTTTTAGATAATTTTTTTATTGAAATTTTTATTTTTAAATGTACTTTTTAGAAAAAAAAATGAAAATAATTCGCATTTATATTCAGCGTTTTTTTTTTTGAAAATTTTCGAAAAAAAACGAAAATTTTGGGATGATTGACATTTTTAATTTTTTCTTTTTTTTTTAAAAACCAGTATTTTCTGCGAATTTCCTGAAATTTTCAAAGTCGTAGTTTTTTTTTCTATTTTTTTTTAGAAATGAAAAAAAATTTGTTTTTAAATGTTTGTTTTTTGTTATACCAATCTGAAAATTTTTTGGCAGATTTTGAAAACTTTGAAATCTGAGAAAAAAAATAAAAAGAAAAATTGAAAGTGACAATCATCGATAAAATTTGATTAATTTCCAATAAAGTTAGATAAAAAATTAAAAGAAACATTGAATTATTTTTTCGTATTTTATTATTTTCGTATCTAAAAGTTCTATAAACAATAGAAAATTCGATTGTTTTCAATAGGGTAGAGAAAGATACCAAAATTTCAGAAAAATCGAAATGGGTCGGGTTCAAAAGTGGTCGATTTGGCATGGAATGCCCCATATATAATATAAAAATATAATATAAATAAATATATTTTTTTTTCTTCTATACATAGATCAAATTTAGATATAATTGACAGACTGAATATAGATAAATTAAGTAAAGAATTTTATGAAATAAAATAATGTGATGTCGAAAATAAAAAAAAAAAAAGTTATTTTTGACTTTTTATAATTTTCGTTTTTTAAAGCTCTGTAACTTTTTTCCTATGCATTTTAGCGAAAAAATGAAAAAGACTTTTTTTGTAGAGAATTTAATTTCCTACAAGATACTAAAATCGGAAATTAAAAAAAAAATTTTTTCGATGATTTACAATGAAAATACAGAAAAAAGTTTTTTTTCAATGTATTTTAAATGGGAAAGGGGACTCCCTCATGCGCCAGCTCAATTTTCAAGATATCAAGCTGATCTTTTAGGAGGTATTTTTTGGTCTAACAAAGAAACTTTTTAGATGTATTTACTCAAAAAAAAAAAAAAAAGTTTTTTTATTTTGAATCAGTCTAATAAATACATATATAAACTTTTGAGCCAATGCCATTTTTCGACATTACTCGATGAAATAAAACATATTATGATAAAATTTTCCTAAAATTATAACATGAAACCGGCTACAATAGTTAGATTTCTAAAGAAATCTACCTAAAAATGAATGAGCGTTATGAGGCGTGCACTTTTGGATTTTCTAAACTTTTTTTTTTTAGTGCTGGTGTAATTTTAATAGGGCGTATAAGAATTTTTTTATGATATTCGATAAGTATGACGATAAGATGAAACGATTTTTTTTAATTTTATTTTTTTCAAGATTCAATATTTCCTCTAAATTCAGAATTTTCTTTTAATTAATATTGTTATTTAATTGAATTTTTTTTCGATCAAATTGATTTTTTAATTCGAATTTATTTTTTTTCAAAATTTAAATTTCTCTTCAAAATTCGAAATTTATACAAATTTGATTATTTTTTTCAATTTAAATATTTCTTTAATCCCGTCACGAAAAAATTTATGTGTGAGACTTATTTTAATTGATTAAAAATTATCTACATCCATTCAGTCCGTTACTTCGAGTGATAGAAATGAAAATTTACTTTAAATTCATTCCCAACTGTATACAGAGTAAAATTGCTAAAAATGAACGTCATTGAAAATTTTTAATTTCATCTTGTAGCTCCCACAGGAAAATGTTGTTGCAACAGGATTTTATTATGTCGCTCCCACAGAATCAGTCCTCTTGCTGCCCCAATAAAATTATGCTGCTCCCACAGGAATGCATCCTATTGCCGCACCTATTTTTTTCCGTGTACCAAATAAGTTTTTAATGATTTTACGAGAAAATGACTTTTCTAAAAATTATTCAAGATTAAAATTTAATATGTTCTGCATTTTTAAATTTTTTTTGGAATCAAATTATTATTATTCAAACAAAAATTCTCATGTATTAATAAAATAATCACTTCTGATAGTATTGTAACCGATAAATTTAAAATAAATTTTAATTCCTGACAAATAACATGGCTTGAAGTATCCATTTTAGTATGGTCAGTAGGAATTGCGGATACATCAGTAAATGGCAACAATTTAAAACAATTTAAAATTTTAAATAATTATTAAGAATCGAGTTACTGAATAAACGAGTTATGCCAACTAAAAATTTTAGATGACAATTATATATTAAAATAAAAACGCATTTTTATTTGTGATATGGCCCCCGAAACGAGCGACTCGAAAATTGGCACTATACCTATCGATTCTTTAAATTCTTATCTTGGAGGAAAAAATTCATAAAACGACATATAAAGTTGTAAATTGTGAGAGTAATGATTCTGGAAGATTTAAAATTTTCAAGTTAAGACAGCAAATTTTTATACACTTAGCCATGTTTTTTCTCATTCGTTAAAATTATTTTTAGTTCCTCAACATTACATAGTCTAAGTTAGATATTTTTCAAATAAATGATAAATGTCTAAAAAATAATAGCTTCACTGGAAAAGAAAAAAAAAATCTATTGCCAATGTTATTTAAGTAGAGAATTGGGAATTGTAATACGTGATCTTCTAATTTTGAATTAAGGGCTTAAATTTCGTGTCGTCATTTTTGCCTCTTCTGACAAAATTGCAAGATCATTTAAAAAATCTAAACTGTCAATATTTCTTATACACCCTAATAGACATAGACTCACGTGAAAAAAATAATAAAAATTTTGAAAATTATATGTAATGGAACTATTAACATAAAAATTATTGGAAAACTTCAAACTTTCTGAGCAATACAGTAAAGAATATTTTTTTTTTTTCCGCTAATCAATCTTGTAATAATGATTCTTATTTTTTCTAAATAATTGCAATACAATCCTTAAAAATAATTTCTTACTTTTTTTTTTCATTACCTTATTCAAAATAATTTACGTTCATTCACTTTTTTACCATTGCTTGAAAAAATAGTAGGATTAATGTATTTTTTTCGATATTTATGATTTTGCAAATATCTTCTCTTTGAAGTGTAAGCTCCAACAAATTCTGTACACCATTAAGACCCTAGAAATGAAAAGATTTTAAAATATATACTGTGTTTATCGTTGTACGCAGCTGAAAATTTTTGGTATATTATAATAATCAATAGAAGATACACCAAGATTTTTTCACTGGGAGAAATTAAATGTTCTGAACAAACTATTGTTTTCAAAATGAACCAAAAAAAATTGTTGTTCCCAATTCTTAAAAAAAAGTTCAATTAGTTCAAAAAGTTTAATTAAATATATGTAAATAAATGTGGGTCATTCCATGCCAAATCGACCAATAGTTGGAATCGACCCCTTTCGATTTGGATGAATCTTGGTCAGAAGTTATCTTTTATCATAAAACGAAGTTCTGCCAAAGGAAAAAAAATAAAAAAATTTTTTTCTAAAGATTTGGAAATTCAAAATTTCGCGATTTTTCCAGTTTTTCACTTTTGTTTTTGCAATATTTCGAATGCTATTATAGATATAGGAATCATCTTTCTTTTTTATGAAAGGGGACACTTAGGACTATTGAAAAAAAAATATTTTGGAAAAAAATTTTGAAAAATGCTAAATTTTGAATTTTTGAAAATCTTCAAAAATGAAGACCGCCATTAAAATTTTGGCTCAATTTTCTTTGTATGATACCTTGTACTGATCTTAAAAGATCCTGAAATTTTTGGATAGGGTTTTTTTTTTTCAAAAATATGAATTTTTGAATTTAAAATAAAATTTTTTGAATTTAAAAAAAAAACTTTTTTTTGTTTTTTGCAACTTCTATAAAAGGTAAAGTTATGCAGCTACACAATATTGTAATTTTGAGCTTTTAAAAATCAAATTCACGACGTGGAAATATTAAATAATAAATTAATTTCAACTTTTTTTTATTTTTTGGACATAATCTTGCATCCTTAAAATAAGTCATCCTTAACGCATGATAGAATTTGTTAATTGTCCTTTTTTAATTCATTTGAAGTTGTTGACGTCACTTGTCGTCTCATTAACATGGGAATAATTTGTAATTTGAGATTGAGAACTATTAATGTGCAGAAATTCGTAAGTAAATAAGTATTCGAAAGAACGAAAAAAAATTGATATTCTCATGAAATTATTTCTAATTTTTATAGAAAATTAATATCTGTTTGAGTTATTTGAGGTTAAAAACTGTAATTGAAGTGACGAAACGGACAAAATCCACCATGCGTTAAAAAAATAAAAAATTATATCATGCGTTAAGCCTGACTTAAGATTATGTCTAAAAAATAAAAAAAAGTTGAAATTAATTTATTATTTAATATTTTTACGTCGTGCATTTGATTTTTAAATACTAAAAATTACAATATTATATATCTGCATAACATTACCTTTTATAGAAGTTGTAAAAAACAAAAAAAAATTTTTTTTTAATTCAAAAATTAATATTTTGAAAAAAAAAACCCTTTTCCAAAAATTTCAGGATCTTTTAAGATCAGTACAAGGTATCATACAAAAAAAAAAATTGAGCCAAAATTTTAATGGCGGTCTTCATTTTTGTCGATTGTCAAAAATTCGAAATTTGGCATTTTTTTTAATTTTTTTCCAAAATATTTTTTTTTTTTTCAATAGCCCTAAGTGTCCCCTTTTAAACAAACGAGAGATCATTTCTGTATCTATAATAGCATTCGAGATATTGCAAAAACAAAATTGAAAAACTGGAAAAATCGCGAAATATTGAATTTGCATATCTTTCGAAAACAATTTTTTTATTTTTTTTTTCCTTTGGCAGAACTTCGTTTTATGATAAAAGAAAACTTCTGACCAAAATTCATCCCAATCGAAAGGGGTCGATTCCAATTATTGGTCGATTTGACATAGAATGACCCATGTATTTTTATCATTTTATTTAATTAACTGGCAAAACCTATGGATGTTTTTAATAAATCGATTAATTATTTGTCAAACAAAATAGTATTATTATATTTCTAAAAATAATTCTAAGAAAACTTCCATCTATTTTTACAAGTTATGCATTAATTATATCACTTTGAAATTAAAAAAATTATTAAGGTAAATATTTTTTCACAAAAAATTTACAAGTCATAAAAAACAAGAAAAAAAACTTTATGTACTTATTAATAGTAAACTTAAAATTTTCACAAGAATGTATAACCTCACCACTAGGTTTCGAATACAAAAGTAATGTGGCCAGTTACTTATTCATTGATGAATAGTTGTGACTGGGCATTAATATCAATACTATATGGTGAAAGGAAGTCAGGTTCCCGAACGGCTTATACCTGACATGACTAAAATTAAAATGACACACAAAGCCAAACACATAATTACTTGATACTTACTACTGTGCAATTTAATTTTTATATTATAGCATTGGATATGGTTATTGCAATCAATAACGGTTTTCATCAATATTTCCATGATAAGTTGTTTATTATTTGTAAAACTTTCTTCAATATCAGTTGCAGATGACAAACGAATTGTTACATTCTCTATAGCCGAGACGTGCAGAATAATGTTTGTTGAATTACCTGAAAAAAGTAGTTGACTCAATTATATTGTTCGAAATTTATATTTAAAAAAAAAAAAATAGCTATACAAATTTCAACGATACGAAAAAATTTCCTCTAATAAATATGGAAATAATTTCACTATTACAAAAATTTTGATATATTGATATTTGAAATTACACTTGATAATTTAACGTTAATATATACGTTAAAATATATTTTATGAAAAAAAATTCACTCAAAATAATTATCTTGTTTGAATAAATTTCAAAAAGTAAATTGAATTTTATTATTTTTTATTATACTGTCAGGAAATTGCTATTTTCATTTTTTAATTGATAGGTCATAAGCAGCGATTCTATAAAACGAATGACAAATGTGCAAAAATAAACAATCAAATACTTGAATCTTTTTTTTTCTTATTATAAATTATAAATCTAAACAAAAGATTGTAAATCAATATAAAATAAATATTTGTTGATAGCTAATAGTTAAAAATTTGTGTAAAGAAAAGCTTTTGATTAAGAAATTAAATTGAACAAATTAAGTACAATACGTTAAACTTGAACTGGCCAGCACTATTTCTAGCAGCAGCACATTATCCTTATTAAGTCACAAACATTGTTATAGTTTTTAATAAATTATGAATGCACTTAGATATTATTTTTAAGTATCTACCGTAATATGAAAGTGAATTTATGAAATCGAAGAGGCTGATTCCTGAATGCTGTCTCCGTGCGTCACAGGAACATGGGCCAACGCCCTTCAATGCGCGATATCTCGACTATTCTTTTCGCCATGAAAGGAAAGGTGTCTCGTCGAGCGAGTTGTCGTAACATGGGGCGTCTCCTCGTTGAAGCTCCCCGGGCAAAAGCAGGAGGTTCCCAAATTCTGTGATGATTGGATCACGCGCACCCACCAACTCTATAAGGCGATCCCAATATAGGTCCGTGCATTGTATCATACCGAAAAACTGGACTATGTTTATTGTGCTTTTGGTCATGCTCTATTCAGTCCTGCAACATATCAATATTTATTAATCATTATACTAAACAGATTTACATTAAATTTGAACGCAAATTTACATTTTAGTTCTGTCATGGCTAGTCAATTTTTACAATGCATATTAGTTTATAAACGTTCGTTATGAATCTGTGCATTTAGAACATTGATAATTATAAAAATAATAATAATATTAATCCGTTAACAAACTTGTTATGAAATTTAGTGATATCTTCTTGTAAAATAAGAGAATTCAAACTTTGGGATTTTATAATCCTTATACAAAGCAATGAAGTGTAGTCGATAAAAATATGAAGGCACGATACATGCCATCAACTGACTGTTGAACTAAATTTGATTCGGTAGCACTCGGATATTTCCGACTGCCGCTGTAAGCTCTTCCGAATTCGCTTTAACTATCTGCTCTCTAAATATATTCTCATTATCTTTTGACTTTCATACTTATTGAACTTACACAACCGTGTTTGTTTTTTTAAAGCATTATAAGATATTAATGTATCAATAATTTATTTTTCTACTCTAAATTATACAACAATAAAGTTATATATAAGCTGTTATGTTCTAATTCGTTCTTATTCATGAATCCTGAGAGACTTACTTACACATTATTGTGTGGTATTGATCGAGAGAGAAGGCTGAAGAACTTGAAAAATCCAATGAAGTGGGGAGGATATCAATGTATTCTTATGAGTCCGGAGTTTTTTGAACTTCGCGCTAAGAAAATTGTTACTATACAAGATAAATTCAACAAGATATTGGTTTCAGTATAATTGTTGAAAATAGAATCTTTCTCAAATTTTAACGCATTTGAAGTCTAGAGAAAATATCCTGAGTATATCTAATAATATGTGTAAGAAAATGTTTGAATGTTTGGGTAGCCTTTTTTTCAAAATTTAATGAGAAATAAAGCGAGTAACTTTGACATAAAAATATATACACGATATTCTGTTTACACACATTTTACAAATGGTTCTTAGCTTTTTAATTCCCTCTAAAAAAAATTGATAATTTTAAGAAATCAGAGTTATTGATTTCAGTCTTGTTTTTGGAGAATTAAATTTTAATCAGATCTAGATTTTAACGTTTTGATGTCCGACAAAACTACTCTACTACTCTACCTAAGTTAAAAATGGTGTCTAGAGTATATGTGTGCCTGCGTGTGTATATGTATATAACTCTTATAACTTTTTAACAGATTTTGACCAACCGAAACATGATTTAAGACTTTTAAAATGTGGTCTATTGCCCTGACCAATTTGGTTTGCTAGATTTTGAGAAATCTCACAAACAAAATTTTCGAAAAATCGTTTTTTGGAATAACTTCTAAATGGCTTTATTTATCAATCCCTAAAACTAATCAGCTCTTAACCATGGAAAACCACGTCGATCTCGCCGCCCGGCTAGTCAAAATCGGTTGATTCGTTCGTGAGTTATCGAAAACAAAAAATTTCAAAAAAAGAGTTTTTTACATAATTTCGACATTTTTTTCGGATCGTTTTTGATGAAATGAAATAATTATTAGAGCTCAAAAAATCACGTTGATCGTCACCAAGAACGTGAAAATCAAATGATTGGTTCGAGATATAGCTGTCGAAATAATTCTGAAAAAGTGAATTTTTCAAATTTCCCCAAAATTTTCGGTCTGATCAATTTGTGTTTAAAAGTAAACCATAGGGTTCGAAAAACTGCGTCAAATGCTGCCAACCGCGTGAAAATCAGTTTATTCATTCAAAAGTAATTGCTCAAACAGCTCAAAAATATTGCAACAGGCGGCAAAGTTGCAAGCGCTTAATGACTGAATTTAGTGGGAATGTTGCAGGGATGGCCTTTAGGGTCAACCGTTTTCTAAATTTTCACTATAAATACTAAAACTATTTATACAATCGCATTATGATTGTTTTGGTGTAAAATCGACCACTTTCAATTTGGTTGAAAGTTTTTTTATTACTAAAATTATTAATTCATTTGTCGTTGATAAATTTTGATAATCAGTTAATAACCAGCCGCAAGCACATTTCAAAATACTCAAAACTCATCAAAAAATGTTGAGAATGAACTATATAAAAATTTTTGATTATTTATTAGGTGTCTTTTTACACGGAAAGAAAAATATGGGAACTATTCCCATAATTTTATGATAACAGTTCCCAGGCAATTATAGGAACTGTTCCCATAATTATAGGAAATTTTCGCAGAATTATGGGAACATTTCCCATAACGATGGGAATGGTTCTCATAATGATATAGGAATGGTTCCTATAATTATAGGAATAACTCCTATACGATTATAGGAACCATTCCCATAATATTATGGGAAATATTCCCATAATGGTATAGGAACGATTCCTGGAATATTATAGGAATCATTCCTATACCATTATGGGAATCGTTCTCAAAATAAAATAAAGATAAAATTTTCGTGCGGAGTGAGTTCGAAATAATTTCTATAATATATATACGGAAAAAAAATTGATTTTCATGTGACAGCAACATCATTTTCATTTAGTATGCAATAATTGTTAAAATAACAATAATAATTAAATAATAATAATCTATATTATTAAGAGAATAAAAAAATTTTGTGGCCGGTGTATTTATATGATAAAATGGGTTTTTGCTTGGAGTTGAGCCTTTTCAAAGTCAAGGTTTCATATCATTCTCACCAATAATCAATTTATTATAATGAGAATTTAAGCTGCATTCGAAAATGCTCTGTGTCTAGATACATAATGAAGAAATGACCTTGTATCTGGTAAACCATTGACATTTTTGAAGATATAAGCTCATCCCAATGTTACACTCATCAAGAGCTTTCATTTGAATACCCACATGCATTTTGATATATTTTTCATAGATACATATATAAAATATATATAAATATATAAAATATATGAAAAATTGATGTGGGTATCCCGCATGGAAAAATATATATGCGAAAAATATATGCAAATATATATTTTCACATATATTTTTTTTGCGCTAAATATATGTCCGCATATATGTTCACATATATGCGTAGATATATGTTCACATATATGCGTGCATATATTTTCACATATATGTGCGCATATAAGTGTCTAGAGATACACAGAAAAAAATTTTACTTGAATCAAGAAAATAATTTTGAAAAATTTAACTTTCTTGATTTGAGTAAAAAAATTCTCAAACTTAGAAATTTTTTTTTCAGTGTATGCTTACATATATGTCTACATATATGTAAGCATGTATTTCTGCATATATGTCAGCATCTATGTGAAAAATATATGTTGACATATTTTTTTTTTTGCGTAAATATATGCGGCATATATATTATATATGCGACATATATTTTTGACATATATATTTCTCCATGCGGGTACTCAAATGAAAGGTCTTGATGAGTGTAATGTCGGAATGAGCTTTTTTTTTTTTTTTTTGGGGCGAGAGGAGGGAAATCTTCATAAGACACCGGCTAGATGTTGGAGATATTGGTTGCCGGTAGTGTGAGATTCTTACTCACTAAAACCCTCCCCTCTCTTGGACCTGATACTGCGGGACCGCGTTAGCATTACTTCGCAGTACCAGGCCCCCTCCAAGCTACTCCTGTAGCTATTTTCCTCCTGTAGCTATTCCTCCTGTAGCTATTCCTCCTGTAGCTATTCCTCCTATATAGTCCTGTAACAGGACCCTTCGTTTTTGCGGCTGTGGCCGGCTTACAGTCTGTACCCGCATTTGCCTGTGCCCCGCTTATTTTAGGGACACAATGACCGAGGAAAAACCACAGAAACCTGGCCAAGGTACAGTCGGCAAGGGAGCAAGCCCCGGAAATCGCAGAAGAAAAATTGCAATTGCCAGGGCTCGAACTCACGCCTGAGCGACTGCTGTGCGGCAGTTTAAGACTTAAACCGCTCGGCCAAGCAGTCGCCTATGTCGGAATGAGCTTATATCTTTTAAAATGTCAATAATTCACAGCATACAAGGTCATTTCTTAATTATTGACATTTTTAAAGATATAAGCTCATCCTGATGTTATACTCATCAAGAGCTTTCATTTGAGTACCCACATGCATTTTTGATATATTTTTCATATTTACATATATATAATATATATAAATATATAAAATATATGAAAAATTGATGTGGGTACTCAAATGAAAGGTCTTGATGAGTGTAACATCGGGATGAGCTTATATCCTTAAAAATGTCAATAGTTCCTAAGATACAAGGTCATTTCTCAATTATATGTCTAGAGATAGAGCATTTTCGAATGCAACCTAAATACTTATCATCATAAATTGACTATCGATGAGAATGATATGAAACCTTGAAAAGGCACAAATTCAAGTCAAGTTAATTTTTTTTTCCGTGTAGGTTTTAAACCTATATATCGTAGGAACCATTCCTATACTATTATGGGAATGGTTCCCATAAATTATGGAAACCATTCCTATAATAGTATGGGAATAATTCCTATATTAGTATAGGAATGATTCCGATAGCATTATGGGAACCATTCCCATAATATTATGGGATTAGTTCCCATAATGATATAGGAATAGTTTCTATAATAGTATAGGAATTATTCCTATAGCATTATGGGAACCATTCCCATAATGGTATAGGAATAGTTCCCATAATTTTCTTTCCGTGTACGGAACAATTTTTTTTTCTTACACGAGATACTCCCATAATGTGTATAGAAATAGTTCCCATAGTTTTCTTTTCCTGTACCAACTTCAAATATCATTTCTCTGTTTAGCGTTGTAAAATGTTATCGAAGCATTGTTACAATTTTGGTATTTACTTGAGAATTTTCACTTACTTTCATGTTGAAAATTTGTAGAATTTTCATAATAATTTAGTTCTCATTGCTGTATAGGCATCCTTTTAAAAAAATCATCCTATTTAAACAGATTTGATCTCTCTCATACAAACAATGTATTTTTTTCTTATTAATATTAGTCAACTTGGACAATGAATTTTTTTAACTGAATGAGCTAGGTTCAACTTCTGGTCCAGGCTGACTAAATTTTTTCGATCTCTGAAAAATTTTTACGGGATAATCTTACCCTACCCAATTTCCCTTTATTCCATTTTCTAATTTTTTTCTCAAAATTTCTTATCACATCATGATTGCATTAAACTTTTACCCGTTGCGCTACACGGAGAAAATTTTATAGTAGAGTTTACTATCTAGTTATGGTAAAATCTATTAACTGAATTCGATAGTAATAAATATTATTTAAATAATTATGTAAACTATCTGAATTGTAGGAGTTACCATCCTGATGGTAGCTACTACTATTATGATGCGGTAATCAGTAATAATAGCTATTATTATTTTAACTAGTTACTACTATTATCAAAATCGTAATTCCTAATATAACCTGATGGTTACAGTTACCATCAGTAATAATAATAGCTACTATTTCAGCTAGTAAAAAATATTTAAAAAATTAAAAATTTGCGTTAGCGTGGATGCATTTCTGAATGAACTAAAAGCAGTTGTAGCGCAGTGTACACGGAAAGAACAATAACTCACTGTACATACTCATAAAGTATACTCCGTGGTATTCATAGTGAAAAAAATTTCAAACTATAGTTAATATCTTTTAAAGTATAACTTGCATGAAGTTTTTAACTGATAC